>JBBPBX010007021.1:13049-32003 GCA_038048925.1 Garcialebias charrua | reverse complement strand
AAAAAAAAAAAAAAAAGAGCTGGCAGCTCCAGTCGCAGCAGTGTTCTGTGTTTAAATGTTGTTAACAAAAAGTTGTGAAAAATAAAAACAGGGAGCGCTGGACCTGGTTTTATTTCTCTTGTGACAAATTCTCAGGCTCCACAGACATTAATAAATCAGTTTATCATTAATAAATCAGTTTATCATTAATAAATCAGTTTATCATTAATAAATCAGTTTATCATTAATAAATCAGTTTATCATTAATAAATCAGTTTATCATTAATAAATCAGTTTATCATTAATAAATCAGTTTACCATTAATAAATCAGTTTATCATATCACTAAAGACACAGTCCTTAGAGGCTAACAAGACGGCTTGTTAGCCTCTAAGGACTGTGTCTTTAGTGATATGATAAACTGATTTATTAATGATAAACTGATTTATTAATGATAAACTGATTTATTAATGATAAACTGATTTATTAATGCTGCTCTAAAAGTTACACAGCACAAATAAATGAACTCTGAGCCGTGGTTTATCTGACGGAGCTTCACTCAGCTGCTGTTTACTCCTGCTAAACGTCTCCTCTCCTGGAGGAGGCGCACAGCTGAGGGCTGTGTGTTTGTGTTCAAGGAGGGAGGAGCCTGGGACAAGGAGGGAGGAGCCTGGGACAAGGAGGGAGGAGCCTGGGACAAGGAGGGAGGAGCCTGGGACAAAGATGTTCAAGTAGAAAACCATATCGTTTAAATCGACACAGTCTCAACTTATATCGCAAAAAAAATTATCTCAATATTTTTAAAATATTGAGAGATCGCCCAGCCCTGGTCCAGAGTGGCCCGGCAGAACCGTACCTGGTCCAGAGTGGCCCGGCAGAACCGTACCTGGTCCAGAGTGGCCCAGCAGAACCGTACCTGGTCCAGTGTGGCCCGGCAGAACCGTACCTGGTCCAGAGTGGCCCAGCAGAACCGTACCTGGTCCAGTGTGGCCCGGCAGAACCGTACCTGGTCCAGAGTGGCCCGGCAGAACCGTACCTGAGAAGTTTGTCTCGCTTCTTGCTGAACTGCGGGCTCTCTGCGCTGAACGGGAAGCCGTTGAAGAGACGCAGGTTCTTCTTCATGGACGCCGTCTGAAGGTCAAAAGGTCAAACAGTCAGGTGTTGGTTTGACCGGAGCCGAAGATTCAAACAGAGGTTCTGTTCTGATCGGACCTTTCCGGGCCGGTCGAACAGGATGGTGTGCAGAGGCTTGAGGTCGGCCGGCTTCATCCTGGTGATCTGGTAGTTGGTGCGAGGAATGTCTCCCAGTTTGTCTCCCCCACCTGGAAACATCTGCAGCTGTCAGAGGGACGCACTGCTGCGCACATCTGGACCTGCAGCTCCAGATGTGCGCAGCAGTCAGAGGGACGGACTGCTGCGCACATCTGGACCTGCAGCTCCAGATGTGCGCAGCTGTCAGAGGAATGGACTGCTGCGCACATCTGGACCTGCAGCTGCTTTACCGTCTCCAATCTGCAGCTTCTCCTTCGCCTTCGGTGCCTGGAAGTCCAGCCTCTCCACCGTCTTCGTGGTCCGCTTCCCTTCCAGGATGTCAGCTGAAACAGAAGCAGAGCACCTTCAGCTGCTGCACCTTCAGCTGCTGCACCTTCAGCTGCTGCACCTTCAGCTGCTGCACCTTCAGCTGCTGCACCTTCAGCTGCTGCACCTTCAGCTGCTGCACCTTCAGCTGCTGCACCTTCAGCTGCTGCACCTTCAGCTGCTGCACCTTCAGCTGCTGCACCTTCAGCTGCTGCACCTTCAGCTGCTGCACCTTCAGCTGCTGCACCTTCAGCTGCTGCACCTTCAGCTGCTGCACCTTCAGCTGCTGCACCTTCAGCTGCTGCACCTTCAGCTGCTTGCCTTTTTTAAAACATCTTTATTAAAGTAAATCTTTACACAACAGTAGGGAGTACAGAAAAAAACAGGATTTTTTAAAGAATCAATTTTATTAGTCGTGGTGATTCAGAATTAATTCGAAAAGCCCCAAAATCGATTTTGTAGAAAAAAATAATAATAATTACTTTAAAACCCAAAAGATAAATAAAATAAAACCCATATCTCATAGTATATGAAAGAATACATGAAATGAAAGGTGGCAGAAAGAAGAAGAAATCTGACCTGAACCAGTGACCTCCAGGACCCGATGAGGATAAAGCAGGTAAAGATGATGGACAGATGCTTTTGTTGAAAAGATTTACCAAACAAATCTTTTAAACTAAGTCCATCCATACACATTTGAAACATGGATGAATGCAAAATGATTTTTATTTTATTTTGAGTTAAATGTTTATGCTGAAATCTTTGTTTATGTTTGTATTTTGAATTATTTGTGATGGACTGGAGACATGTCCAGGGTGTCCCTGTGATGACTGGAGACATGTCCAGGGTGTCCCTGTGATGACTGGAGACATGTCCAGGGTGTCCCTGTGATGGACTGGAGACATGTCCAGGGTGTCCCTGTGATGGACTGGAGACATGTCCAGGGTGTCCCTGTGATGGACTGGAGACATGTCCAGGGTGTCCCTGTGATGGACTGGAGACATGTCCAGGGTGTCCCTGTGATGGACTGGAGACATGTCCAGGGTGTCCCTGTGATGGACTGGAGACATGTCCAGGGTGTCCCTGTGATGGACTGGAGACATGTCCAGGGTGTCCCTGTGATGGACTGGAGACATGTCCAGGGTGTCCCTGTGATGGACTGGAGACATGTCCAGGGTGTCCCTGTGATGGACTGGAGACATGTCCAGGGTGTCCCTGTGATGACTGGAGACATGTCCAGGGTGTCCCTGTGATGGACTGGAGACATGTCCAGGGTGTCCCTGTGATGACTGGAGACATGTCCAGGGTGTCCCTGTGATGGACTGGAGACATGTCCAGGGTGTCCCTGTGATGACTGGAGACATGTCCAGGGTGTCCCCTGCCTCTCGCACACTGACTGCTGGATATAGGCACCAGTGACCTCCGACCCGATTAAAGCTGCTGCATTTATACTGTATTAATTGACTTTATTAATGTTTTAAATAAATGTTTTATTTGTTTAAATTATTGTTTAATCTTTTCATGATTTCAATTGAAAATCGATCCTGGAATGAAAATCGATTTTAGAATCGTAAATTGATTTTTAATCGAGTCGGTGCATCAAAAATCAGAATGGAATCGATTCTCCAGGCACTGAGAGATTTGCACCTAGTTCCAATGTAGCGGTAGTTCACGTCTTTGTGATCGCTCTACTGGAACCAGTGATCGCTCTACTGGAACCAGTGATCGCTCTACTGGAACCAGTGATCGCTCTACTGGAACCAGTGATCGCTCTACTGGAACCAGTGATCGCTCTACTGGAACCAGTGATCGCTCTACTGGAACCAGTGATCGCTCTACTGGAACCAGTGACTCGTGTGTCTCAGCTCCAGAGGAACAGAACGCTGCTGCACTGATTTGAACTGGAACATGAAGGTTTGAACACATCTCTCCTGTTTTGGCCTCCCTGCACTGGCTGCCTGAATGTTCCAGGATTCATTTAAACATTTTATTTGCTTTTAAAGCTCTTAATGGACTCGCACCGCCACATCTGTCCGAGCAGCTACATCCATACACCCCGTCTGGATCCCTCAGGTCATGTGACCAGCTGCTCCTGGATCCTTCAGGTCATGTGACCAGCTGCTCCTGGATCCCTCAGGTCATGTGACCAGCTGCTCCTGGATCCCTCAGGTCATGTGACCAGCTGCTCCTGGATCCCTCAGGTCATGTGACCAGCTGCTCCTGGATCCTCAGGTCATGTGACCAGCTGCTCCTGGATCCCTCAGGTCATGTGACCAGCTGCTCCTGGATCCTTCAGGTCATGTGACCAGCTGCTCCTGGATCCTCAGGTCATGTGACCAGCTGCTCCTGGATCCTCAGGTCATGTGACCAGCTGCTCCTGGATCCTTCAGGTCATGTGACCAGCTGCTCCTGGATCCTCAGGTCATGTGACCAGCTGCTCCTGGATCCTCAGGTCATGTGACCAGCTGCTCCTGGATCCTCAGGTCATGTGACCAGCTGCTCCTGGATCCTCAGGTCATGTGACCAGCTGCTCCTGGATCCTCAGGTCATGTGACCAGCTGCTCCTGGATCCTCAGGTCATGTGACCAGCTGCTCCTGGATCCTCAGGTCATGTGACCAGCTGCTCCTGGATCCTCAGGTCATGTGACCAGCTGCTCCTGGATCCTCAGGTCATGTGACCAGCTGCTCCTGGATCCTCAGGTCATGTGACCAGCTGCTCCTGGATCCTCAGGTCATGTGACCAGCTGCTCCTGGATCCCTCAGGTCATGTGACCAGCTGCTCCTGGATCCTCAGGTCATGTGACCAGCTGCTCCTGGATCCTCAGGTCATGTGACCAGCTGCTCCTGGATCCCTCAGGTCATGTGACCAGCTGCTCCTGGATCCTCAGGTCATGTGACCAGCTGCTCCTGGATCCCTCAGGTCATGTGACCAGCTGCTCCTGGATCCTCAGGTCATGTGACCAGCTGCTCCTGGATCCTCAGGTCATGTGACCAGCTGCTCCTGGATCCTTCAGGTCATGTGACCAGCTGCTCCTGGATCCTCAGGTCATGTGACCAGCTGCTCCTGGATCCCTCAGGTCATGTGACCAGCTGCTCCTGGATCCTCAGGTCATGTGACCAGCTGCTCCTGGATCCCTCAGGTCATGTGACCAGCTGCTCCTGGATCCCTCAGGTCATGTGACCAGCTGCTCCTGGATCCTCAGGTCATGTGACCAGCTGCTCCTGGATCCTCAGGTCATGTGACCAGCTGCTCCTGGATCCTCAGGTCATGTGACCAGCTGCTCCTGGATCCTCAGGTCATGTGACCAGCTGCTCCTGGATCCCTCAGGTCATGTGACCAGCTGCTCCTGGATCCTCAGGTCATGTGACCAGCTGCTCCTGGATCCTTCAGGTCATGTGACCAGCTGCTCCTGGATCCTCAGGTCATGTGACCAGCTGCTCCTGGATCCTCAGGTCATGTGACCAGCTGCTCCTGGATCCTTCAGGTCATGTGACCAGCTGCTCCTGGATCCTCAGGTCATGTGACCAGCTGCTCCTGGATCCCTCAGGTCATGTGACCAGCTGCTCCTGGATCCTCAGGTCATGTGACCAGCTGCTCCTGGATCCTCAGGTCATGTGACCAGCTGCTCCTGGATCCTCAGGTCATGTGACGCAGACCTGCTGTTGCTGCAGCTCCTAAACTGTGGAACATCTGACTCCTCCCCGTCTGTTTTTAAATCTTTCTTAAAACCATCTCTCCCTGACACCATCTGAGACGTTGACTTTAATTATTTTAATTGTTCTTTATTGTTTTATTATGTGAACAGCACTTTGGTCCTGTGGCTGTTTAAAGTCTTTATAAATAAAGCTGCTGTTACTGGGCTGGACTGGGTCAACATGTGGAAAGTGACCTGTAGGGATCTACTGATCAAGAGAAGAATGTTCTAAATGAATCCACAGATCTGTCAAACACCACATGTTAACATGTAGTGAAGATATTTGTGTGAGTCTGGACCTGAAACTATGATCCAGATGTTCTGGTTCTGTCACACAGCTGGAAACAAGTCGTCTGGTTCATCCAGAGAAAGATGGACTCAGTTTCTGTAGAAGTTGGACCAATGAACTGTTTGGAGTCCATGATGTGACAAAGAGAAAGAACTGCACATCATATGTTTCATGACAGATGTCACTCTGTTCTTCTTGTCAGGCCTTCAACAAGAAGTCTGAACATCTGGAACTTTTCTAATAACAAGACCGCACTAAAAACATTTGATTAATGTGTTTATTTCAATAATACCCCTGGCTGTTGCTTATTTGTTTGTTTGTTTGAATGTATATTGATAACTGTCATGTAGAGGTGCAAATCACTCAGTGTCTGGAGAATCGATTCAATTCAGATTTTTGATGCACCGATTTGATTAAAAATCGATTTACGATTCGGAATCGATTTTCAATTGAAATCATGAAAAGATTAAACAATAATTTAAACAAATAAAACATTTATTTAAAACATTAATAATGTTAAATAATACAGTAGCCTGGTTAAAACCAGACCCTTGTCCTTCACTTCGCTTTGTACTAGGGTCTGGGACTTCTCTCATAGACAACTATTTCTCCGGTAGATTTTTGACCGGACCAATCAGAGAACAGAAGGCGGAGTTTTGTTAGTTTAGCCTGGCGAGGTCCAGGCTATTCAGATAAATAGCTCAGAAACCACTCGGTGGATATTTTTTCTGCTACCAGTGTGTAATTATATGTCTCTAATTTACTGACTGTTGGCCTGGATGAAACATTTGAGATAAAATTCGATTTTTTATCATTTATTTTCGTAGCGCACCCGAGGCTGTTTGGAAAATGTCAAACCGAAACTATTTAAATCCAGCAGATTTGACCATTTCGTGAATTGATTTAGGAACTGTTAAGGCCAAGATACACTCGAGCGTCCTCACGGTACGCCTATACGCAGTATACGTACGTCAAGGCAAAAGCGTAGCCCCGCGTAGCCCCTCAGGGCACGTACGCGCAAAGCTTTTTTTACGTCCGCGTGCGCGATGCGCGGTGTCTGACCATAAACTTCCCCGGCGCCGGACTGTTTTGTATGTTACACAAATGAAATAAATTCCCCTTCTTTATCGCTGATCGGGCCTTTTCTTTTGTTTTTTTGCCTAAAGTCAAGTAATCACTTCTTCCTCCGTTCACTCCATGAATGAAATGAATGAATTCAGGTCCTACCTGGGTGCGCGATGTTTTAAATATCCCTGGTGGGCTGTGTGCTGCAGGAAAAGCACTCCCTGTTATTATTTTTATTTCTGAGAGAACTTTTTATAACATATATAGTAGAAACACCGCATGAACACCGCCGCGGTCTTCAGCGAGCTACATGAGCTGACTGAAAGCTGTCAATCATTTCAGTAGGCGTGTCAGCAAGTGACCAATCAGCGAGCTCAGTTGAGTCCCCTCCGTGCGCAGCTGCTCATATTACAACAAGGAGAACGCGAGCGTTTGAAAGCTGATAGTTTCTGAAGTATAGCAGCAAAACACATGCGCACAAAATGCGCGCGTAGAGTGGCGTACCTGAGGACGCTCAGGTGTATTTCAGCCATTAAGCTCAGGAACACTTCTGATATAACGTCAGCTAAGAAATATATTTTTTCTCAGCAAAGAAATAATAGTTTTTTACCTTGTTTTCATGAAAATTCCTTCGTGGCGGCAGCCATTTTAACTGACGACGTCAGTCGACGTCGTTCAAAACTCCGCCTTCTGTTCTCTGATTGGTCCGGTCAAAAATCTACCGGAGAAATCGTTGTCTATGGGAGAAATCCCAGACCCTAGTAAAAAGCGAAGTGAAGGACAAGGGTCTGGTTTTAACCAGGCTAATAATACAGTATAAATGCAGCAGCTTTAATCGGGTCGGAGGTCACTGGTGCCTATATCCAGCAGTCAGTGTGCGAGAGGCAGGGGACACCCTGGACATGTCTCCAGTCCATCACAGGGACACCCTGGACATGTCTCCAGTCCATCACAGGGACACCCTGGACATGTCTCCAGTCCATCACAGGGACACCCTGGACATGTCTCCAGTCCATCACAGGGACACCCTGGACATGTCTCCAGTCCATCACAGGGACACCCTGGACATGTCTCCAGTCCATCACAGGGACACCCTGGACATGTCTCCAGTCCATCACAGGGACACCCTGGACATGTCTCCAGTCCATCACAGGGACACCCTGGACATGTCTCCAGTCCATCACAGGGACACCCTGGACATGTCTCCAGTCCATCACAGGGACACCCTGGACATGTCTCCAGTCCATCACAGGGACACCCTGGACATGTCTCCAGTCCATCACAGGGACACCCTGGACATGTCTCCAGTCCATCACAGGGACACTCTGGACATGTCTCCAGTCCATCACAGGGACACCCTGGACATGTCTCCAGTCCATCACAAATAATTCAAAATACAAACATAAACAAAGATTTCAGCATAAACATTTAACTCAAAATAAAATAAAAATCATTTTGCATTCATCCATGTTTCAAATGTGTATGGATGGACTTAGTTTAAAAGATTTGTTTGGTAAATCTTTTCAACAAAAGCATCTATCCATCATCTTTACCTGCTTTATCCTCATCGGGTCCTGGAGGTCACTGGTTCAGGTCAGATTTCTTCTTCTTTCTGCCACCTTTCATTTGATGTATTCTTTCATATACTATGAGATATGGTTTTATTTTATTTATCTTTTGGGTTTTAAAGCTAGGGTATGTAGTTTATTTTTTAAACATATTTCTTCACTCTGCCCTTATCTCCTGATACATTGGCCCTCATTCACGAACCGTTCGTACGCACAGATTTGTTCTTAAACTGTGCGTACGAGTGATTTAGGATCATTTGTGGCATTCAACAATGTTTTCGTATCCTAGATTTTTTTCAGATACGAACAAAATTTACGAGTGGTCCGGACCTGTCGTATATTTTACGAGCAGTCGGTCCGCTGTTATCCAGATGGATTTCCTTACTAATAACTTCATATTTCGTTATTTAGAAAATATTTTGGGTTTAAAAAAATCACGCACCATAATTATTCTTGACAATAGGTTATTCTGTTTGAATTAGAATTATAATTTTAAGTTTAATTTGTCTGGTGTGTCGCGCAGGCCGTGCGCTCCCCTTGGTCATCAAAGCCGCTCCTCATATTAACACCCAGGTACATAAAATCCCCATACACCGCCGCAGAACAAGTACGAATTAAGACTGATCTTGTGCCAAACACCATCGGAGCAATTGATTATTATATCTGATTCGAAATATAACCTGCAGAATGTGGTTGCGCGCTGACCAGGAGGTGCGCGCATGACCCATTTGTGCTGCAAAACATGTTGGCACGCGTCTTGCAGCGTGGCATTTATTGTCCATCCATCTCAGACTATTCCTTGATCTCCTCCTGTCCGTGCTGCGGCGAGACGTTTGTTTGAAGCCATTTTCAGATCAAACCATTTATTCTTGATTTCTGATACTGTACGACCCACGGGAGACAAAACATATGCACTACAATATTAATATGAAGTTAACTGTAGTTTCGAGACATTTTAAAATGCTTCTGTTCAAAAACACATCCGACACTTGCGGGGGGTGGGGGGTGGGGGGTAGCGGTGCGCCACAGCTCTTCTGAATAAGTGAAACTATAATGTAACACAGTACACTAAAATTAAAGATATTTGACCATCCGACACTTGCGGGGGGGGGGGGGGTAGCCACAGCGCGACTGAGAGCAGATCTCCGAACGCGTGAAGTTCCTCCTTTTACTTCTTGAGTTTGAATGAATGGACACTTCCTGCTGTCAGAAGGCAGGAAACGTGGCCTTATATGGTGTTTTGAGGGGTGGGAATTATGTAAATGACCTCTCCGCGAGCACGCGCAGCTGTTTAGAACAGGTGGGATTCATTAAATTTACGCGCCATTTACACACGTTTCTTGAGGATAGAAGACTTTGTTGAATCTGACGTGGCATGTTCGTACGAACGCTTCGTACGAACAAAAGTAGGAGAAATTTAGGATAAAAATACGAACATTTTCGTGAATGAGGGCCATTGATCTTTGACATGTAATCTCTCAAAAAAACTATATTCCTCTGGCGTCTCCCGGTGGTAATAAAAGCATTTATAAAAAGCCAAGAGCGCCCCGCGGTTAACCCGCCAATAAAAACAGAGCTTCTTACTTTTCACCCCCTAACCCACGCCCCCCCATCCCCAACCCACGCCCCCGCCTGTCAGCCTGCAGCGAGTCCCGCAGCGGCCGCGCAGGTTCTTGTTGAAATAATTTCAAAGCGATGTAAAACTGTTTTGTATGTGACACAAATGTATTAAATATCCCTTCTTCATCCCTGCTCTGAACTTTTATTTTGTTTTTTTTTCCAAAAGTCAAGTGATCGCTTCCTCCCCTCCAGACCTGCACTGATATGAGGAAGTGGATCAATTTGTCACGAGCGAATTAAATCATGTCCAACGTGGCTGTGTGAAGCTCTGCAGGTTTCAGGGTGTTTTTGTTTTGCTGGACCAGTGCTCCATGTTTTTATTTTATTTTTAGAAGGTTTTATTAACCATACCTGCAAACTCAGAAGGGATGAAAAAGGTGACAAACGTTGCGCCAAGCCCCCCCCCCCCGGAGAGATTTTGTAATTTTATTAACATGCTTCAGGTAAAAGTCATTTACTAACTTAATTTAATGAGAACATAAATAGGAAAGATTGTGTCAACCAAAAAATTAACAAACAACAACAGCAGCAAGCCAAATACAGCAGAACATTTTAGCACTTTGAGATTTTCATTAATGAAAAGTGCGTTATAAATTAAATTCATTATTATTATTAACAGTAAAAACTCATTTCTTAAATGTTTTGCCAGAAAATTTTGAATAAAGTAGATGCCATTTCCTTTTTTTCTGGTGTATTTTAACAAGTTGTTAAACATCTATGTTCACCTACATGTAAACACTTGATTCAATAACTATTTTAGAGACATCTAACAAAATAAAGTCAGGTCCTGTGGACAGATTAAAAAATTGTTTAAATTATTAATGATCATGAATCAGGATATTTTAGAGACACCTCATTCAACTATAGTTCATATAGACATCATCCTGTTTTTAAACTCACTCCTGTGGCTAAGATAATGAAATTAATGTGACAATTTATCACAGTGACTTTAGGGGTGCAACTGACTTTTAATTTGTTAATTTTTATTTAGTTTTATTGGTAACACAACATGCCATTTTACTAAACAATAATGACACTCAACTGCATGTATAAAAATATTAACTTTACCCAATGAACAGGTGACATTTTAATAACCAACAGTAAATTTAGGAGGGGCTTTTTACAGTTTTCTGATTTAGTGATAGACTCAGAACAGCATCACTGATTTGAACTATTTTACTTTACAGACAATGTGTGTTACCTGGGCTCTTTCTCATCTACAGCATAAAGAAAAATTAGCTCTTTAACGACTTTTGACTTTAGGAAAAAATACATTTAATATCCCAATATAATTAGGACACTAAAAAGATGATAGTCAAAAAATAAAAAGAGGCGTTCAAAACAGAGCAGAGACTGACATTATGTTTTCTCACTTTGAAACGGAACAAATGGTTTAATGAAGAGACTTACTGCTGCTGTTAGTTTACGACTCGGTCATGTTTACGTTGGTTCTCCTGTGTAGTGTCGTCACTTTTCAAAGCACATGTCGCGCTCGCGCAGTTTTTTTTTTTTTTTTATGAAGCGTGGTGGAGCTCCCACACTTTAGAGGACTTGGCTCTGCGTCAGTCATTTGTAAAACACCGCCTCTAATCTGTTTTCGCCTCCCCACTCGCTCTGTTGAACCAGAGCCCTGAACTCGCGCTTACTTGGCTGCGGCCATAGATGTCCCGCCCACTATAGTCTGTCTTGAGACTGATTGGGTAAATCTCGCGCTCCAACAAAGATGTTTTATTGTCGACAAGATGTCTCACTGTGTCTTGAAATCCAGTCAGTGGGAAATGATGCATTCTGATGCAGTCACGGGTCTGACCCCCCCCCCCTTCCTCAAAAACAAAAACTCATCGGATCTACACGAATCACGTAAATGATATATTTTGCTTTGAAAACGGCGATTTTCGCCGAAAGGTGACTAGTTTGCAGGTATGTATTAACATATAATCACAGAACATTGCAGCGCAGAAACGGGACATGTAGAGGAGGCGGAGCATTCCAGGCTGCAGCGCGAGTGAGGTGGAGCTGAGTCATATATGGCTCTGAGTGAGGAGGGACCAGAAACGTGTCGTCTCTGTTCAAAATGTTTCTAAGTGCCAGCGTGTTCAAAAGCTGCATCCTGAACCTTTAATGTTAAAAAAAAAAAAAAAAACGATTTTTGGGCTTTTAGAATCGATTCTGAATCGCCAGGACTAAGAATCTAGATTTTTTTTTTTTATCGATTTTTTTTTCCTGCACCCCTAAACGCTGCTGAGAAACAATCAGCTTCACTTCAGCTGCTTCACATGGAACAAACTAGTTTTAACATCTGCCCTGATGTGGTTTGATCATTTTGGTCCAGCATCGACTTTGACCTTCAGGTTTGCAACATGTTCACCTGCAGGTTGAACCTTACACCTGGTTCTCCTCACCAAAAGCCTTGGAGCTGCTCCGAGCCGGGCTCTGCTCCTCCTCCTCCTCCTCCTCCTGCTGATCCTCCTCCTCCTCCTGCTGATCCTCCTCCTCCTCCTGCTGATCCTCCTGCTGCTGCTCCTCCTCCACCTGGCTCATGTCTGTGCCGCCTCCTCAGCTGACAGGTAGCTGGTTCCTGAAGCCCACCTGAGAGCAGAAACACAAGCAGCAGGTCTGAGTCACTGACACACCTGTCCTCAGGTGAGTCCTGCTCACCGGGAGGACTCTTGTCCCATCAGGACTCAGCTGGAGGTCTGGACCTGGACAGACCCGGTTCTGGCCCTGAATCCAGCTCTAACCAGTTTAACCAGTTTAACCAGTTTAACCAGCACGCGCCTTCAACTCTCACGCACAAACTTTGCAGTGGTTCTTTCTAACAGATCTTCTCTTTATCTGTGACTT
Source organism: Garcialebias charrua (assembly GCA_038048925.1). Taxonomy (NCBI): domain Eukaryota; kingdom Metazoa; phylum Chordata; class Actinopteri; order Cyprinodontiformes; family Rivulidae; genus Garcialebias; species Garcialebias charrua. The sequence continues at coordinate 19,366 of JBBPBX010007021.1, read as the reverse complement.
CCCTCCATTGATTACAGTGACATTCTCTACATGAATGCTCCTACAAGCACCTGCAGATGTTGGATGTTGTCTATCATGGTGCACCCTGCAGATGTTGGATGTTGTCTATCATGGTGCATCCTGCAGATGTTGGATGTTGTCTATCATGGAGCATCCTGCAGATGTTGGATGTTGTCTATCATGGTGCATCCTGCAGATGTTGGATGTTGTCTATCATGGAGCATCCTGCAGATGTTGGATGTTGTCTATCATGGTGCATCCTGCAGATGTTGGATGTTGTCTATCATGGAGCATCCTGCAGATGTTGGATGTTGTCTATCATGGTGCATCCTGCAGATGTTGGATGTTGTCTATCATGGTGCATCCTGCAGATGTTGGATGTTGTCTATCATGGTGCATCCTGCAGATGTTGGATGTTGTCTATCATGGTGCATCCTGCAGATGTTGGATGTTGTCTATCATGGTGCATCCTGCAGATGTTGGATGTTGTCTATCATGGTGCATCCTGCAGATGTTGGATGTTGTCTATCATGGTGCATCCTGCAGATGTTGGATGTTGTCTATCATGGTGCATCCTGCAGATGTTGGATGTTGTCTATCATGGTGCATCCTGCAGATGTTGGATGTTGTCTATCATGGTGCATCCTGCAGATGTTGGATGTTGTCTATCATGGTGCATCCTGCAGATGTTGGATGTTGTCTATCATGGTGCATCCTGCAGATGTTGGATGTTGTCTATCATGGTGCATCCTGCAGATGTTGGATGTTGTCTATCATGGTGCATCCTGCAGATGTTGGATGTTGTCTATCATGGTGCATCCTGCAGATGTTGGATGTTGTCTATCATGGTGCATCCTGCAGATGTTGGATGTTGTCTATCATGGTGCATCCTGCAGATGTTGGATGTTGTCTATCATGGTGCATCCTGCAGATGTTGGATGTTGTCTATCATGGTGCATCCTGCAGATGTTGGATGTTGTCTATCATGGTGCACCCTGCAGATGTTGGATGTTGTCTATCATGGTGCATCCTGCAGATGTTGGATGTTGTCTATCATGGTGCACCCTGCAGATGTTGGATGTTGTCTATCATGGTGCATCCTGCAGATGTTGGATGTTGTCTATCATGGAGCATCCTGCAGATGTTGGATGTTGTCTATCATGGTGCACCCTGCAGATGTTGGATGTTGTCTATCATGGTGCACCCTGCAGATGTTGGATGTTGTCTATCATGGTGCATCCTGCAGATGTTGGATGTTGTCTATCATGGTGCATCCTGCAGATGTTGGATGTTGTCTATCATGGTGCACCCTGCAGATGTTGGATGTTGTCTATCATGGTGCATCCTGCAGATGTTGGATGTTGTCTATCATGGTGCACCCTGCAGATGTTGGATGTTGTCTATCATGGTGCATCCTGCAGATGTTGGATGTTGTCTATCATGGTGCATCCTGCAGATGTTGGATGTTGTCTATCATGGTGCATCCTGCAGATGTTGGATGTTGTCTATCATGGAGCATCCTGCAGATGTTGGATGTTGTCTATCATGGTGCATCCTGCAGATGTTGGATGTTGTCTATCATGGAGCATCCTGCAGATGTTGGATGTTGTCTATCATGGTGCATCCTGCAGATGTTGGATGTTGTCTATCATGGAGCATCCTGCAGATGTTGGATGTTGTCTATCATGGTGCATCCTGCAGATGTTGGATGTTGTCTATCATGGAGCATCCTGCAGATGTTGGATGTTGTCTATCATGGTGCATCCTGCAGATGTTGGATGTTGTCTATCATGGTGCATCCTGCAGATGTTGGATGTTGTCTATCATGGAGCATCCTGCAGATGTTGGATGCTGTCTATCATGGAGCATCCTGCAGATGTTGGATGTTGTCTATCATGGAGCATCCTGCAGATGTTGGATGTTGTCTATCATGGAGCATCCTGCAGATGTTGGATGTTGTCTATCATGGAGCATCCTGCAGATGTTGGATGTTGTCTATCATGGTGCATCCTGCAGATGTTGGATGTTGTCTATCATGGTGCATCCTGCAGATGTTGGATGTTGTCTATCATGGTGCACCCTGCAGATGTTGGATGTTGTCTATCATGGTGCATCCTGCAGATGTTGGATGTTGTCTATCATGGTGCATCCTGCAGATGTTGGATGTTGTCTATCATGGTGCATCCTGCAGATGTTGGATGTTGTCTATCATGGAGCATCCTGCAGATGTTGGATGTTGTCTATCATGGTGCATCCTGCAGATGTTGGATGTTGTCTATCATGGTGCATCCTGCAGATGTTGGATGTTGTCTATCATGGTGCATCCTGCAGATGTTGGATGTTGTCTATCATGGTGCATCCTGCAGATGTTGGATGTTGTCTATCATGGAGCATCCTGCAGATGTTGGATGTTGTCTATCATGGAGCATCCTGCAGATGTTGGATGTTGTCTATCATGGTGCATCCTGCAGATGTTGGATGCTGTCTATCATGGAGCATCCTGCAGATGTTGGATGTTGTCTATCATGGTGCATCCTGCAGATGTTGGATGTTGTCTATCATGGAGCATCCTGCAGATGTTGGATGTTGTCTATCATGGTGCATCCTGCAGATGTTGGATGTTGTCTATCATGGTGCATCCTGCAGATGTTGGATGTTGTCTATCATGGAGCATCCTGCAGATGTTGGATGTTGTCTATCATGGTGCATCCTGCAGATGTTGGATGTTGTCTATCATGGAGCATCCTGCAGATGTTGGATGTTGTCTATCATGGAGCATCCTGCAGATGTTGGATGTTGTCTATCATGGTGCATCCTGCAGATGTTGGATGTTGTCTATCATGGTGCACCCTGCAGATGTTGGATGTTGTCTATCATGGAGCATCCTGCAGATGTTGGATGTTGTCTATCATGGTGCACCCTGCAGATGTTGGATGTTGTCTATCATGGAGCATCCTGCAGATGTTGGATGTTGTCTATCATGGTGCACCCTGCAGATGTTGGATGTTGTCTATCATGGTGCATCCTGCAGATGTTGGATGTTGTCTATCATGGAGCATCCTGCAGATGTTGGATGTTGTCTATCATGGTGCACCCTGCAGATGTTGGATGTTGTCTATCATGGTGCATCCTGCAGATGTTGGATGTTGTCTATCATGGAGCATCCTGCAGATGTTGGATGTTGTCTATCATGGAGCATCCTGCAGATGTTGGATGTTGTCTATCATGGTGCACCCTGCAGATGTTGGATGTTGTCTATCATGGTGCATCCTGCAGATGTTGGATGTTGTCTATCATGGAGCATCCTGCAGATGTTGGATGTTGTCTATCATGGTGCACCCTGCAGATGTTGGATGTTGTCTATCATGGTGCACCCTGCAGATGTTGGATGTTGTCTATCATGGAGCATCCTGCAGATGTTGGATGTTGTCTATCATGGAGCATCCTGCAGATGTTGGATGTTGTCTATCATGGAGCATCCTGCAGATGTTGGATGTTGTCTATCATGGTGCATCCTGCAGATGTTGGATGTTGTCTATCATGGTGCACCCTGCAGATGTTGGATGTTGTCTATCATGGAGCATCCTGCAGATGTTGGATGTTGTCTATCATGGTGCACCCTGCAGATGTTGGATGTTGTCTATCATGGTGCACCCTGCAGATGTTGGATGTTGTCTATCATGGAGCATCCTGCAGATGTTGGATGTTGTCTATCATGGTGCACCCTGCAGATGTTGGATGTTGTCTATCATGGTGCACCTGCAGATGTTGGATGTTGTCTATCATGGTGCACCCTGCAGATGTTGGATGTTGTCTATCATGGTGCATCCTGCAGATGTTGGATGTTGTCTATCATGGTGCATCCTGCAGATGTTGGATGTTGTCTATCATGGTGCATCCTGCAGATGTTGGATGTTGTCTATCATGGTGCATCCTGCAGATGTTGGATGTTGTCTATCATGGTGCACCCTGCAGATGTTGGATGTTGTCTATCATGGTGCATCCTGCAGATGTTGGATGTTGTCTATCATGGTGCATCCTGCAGATGTTGGATGTTGTCTATCATGGTGCATCCTGCAGATGTTGGATGTTGTCTATCATGGTGCATCCTGCAGATGTTGGATGTTGTCTATCATGGTGCATCCTGCAGATGTTGGATGTTGTCTATCATGGTGCACCCTGCAGATGTTGGATGTTGTCTATCATGGTGCACCCTGCAGATGTTGGATGTTGTCTATCATGGTGCACCCTGCAGATGTTGGATGTTGTCTATCATGGTGCATCCTGCAGATGTTGGATGTTGTCTATCATGGTGCACCCTGCAGATGTTGGATGTTGTCTATCATGGTGCATCCTGCAGATGTTGGATGTTGTCTATCATGGTGCACCCTGCAGATGTTGGATGTTGTCTATCATGGTGCATCCTGCAGATGTTGGATGTTGTCTATCATGGTGCATCCTGCAGATGTTGGATGTTGTCTATCATGGTGCATCCTGCAGATGTTGGATGTTGTCTATCATGGTGCATCCTGCAGATGTTGGATGTTGTCTATCATGGTGCATCCTGCAGATGTTGGATGTTGTCTATCATGGTGCATCCTGCAGATGTTGGATGTTGTCTATCATGGTGCATCCTGCAGATGTTGGATGTTGTCTATCATGGTGCACCCTGCAGATGTTGGATGTTGTCTATCATGGTGCATCCTGCAGATGTTGGATGTTGTCTATCATGGTGCATCCTGCAGATGTTGGATGTTGTCTATCATGGTGCATCCTGCAGATGTTGGATGTTGTCTATCATGGTGCATCCTGCAGATGTTGGATGTTGTCTATCATGGTGCACTAAGATTCATAACTGGTTGTGATTATCGTACCCACCACTGCACCCTGTATTCACTGGTTAACTGGACATCATTAACCTCACACAGACTCTTCCACTGGTACATTTTCATCTTTAAATCACTTCTTGGTCTGCTGCCCTCATACATCTCCTCCTACATGTCTTTACGTGAGTGCAGCTACAGCGTGCGCTCTCAGGACATGATTACCTGCAGTGTTCCCTCAGTGAGGACTGAACTAGACAAAAGGAACTTCTCCTACTCTGCTCCTGTTTCCTGGAATATCTTACAAAAACATCTGAAGATCTCGACCTTTGACCTCTCTAAATGGTTTTAAGAATCTGTCGGAATCCTGTCAAGAACCAATGCAGACATGTTCCTGTTTTTGATTTTCTACATCTACCTTATAATGTTTTGCTAGTTTTTGATACTTTGTTTAAAAAAAAATCTGTATTTCTCTCTTATGTTTGTCTGTTGTTTATTGTTTAAGGAAACTCTACTGTTATTGCTGTTGTCATCATTCTTTAGTTTGTAAATGAGTCCACGAGGCTCAATGAGATTAACCTGACTAAATAAAGGTTGAATGAACACGGACTGGCGCGCAGAAGCTTCAAACCTGTTAGCAGTTAGCTCCAACTTGTCCGCAGGAGGGCTGGTTGGTTAACGGTGGTGACTAGTCGGTTAGTCGCTGTTAACCTGACTGGTTACAAACAGAAACGGCGGGAAACTGCGCGCGCTCTCTCTCGACAGCTAGCTAGCAGCTAGCTTTAGCTCCAGGACTTACCGGCCGCTTCTCGTACAGGAGTCCCGACAAGCTGCGCGTTCAGCCCCGCTCAGACAGCAGCTCTCCCCCCGGCAGGACACCACCGAACCACCGAGACAACTTTACTGCTGCTGCAGAACCGACAGAACCGAGCTGCCGCTCACCTGTCAATCATGAGGGGGCTGGTCGGTGGGCGGAGACTTAGATGGCGCCCGAAGCGCTGATTGGAGGAGCGCTAGTGACGTCACGTAGTTCCGGTTCAACCCCTATCAACACATGTTTCTTCCATAGACATTTGATTTGATTTGATGTTTATTCATTCATTTTAAAAGAACAATACAAGACAGTTTCATCAGATACAAGAATACAAGTAGGATAAAATGAAAGGAGCAGAAAGAAGATGAAATCTTATTATTTCAGAATCTGTTGGAATCCTGGCAAAAACCAATGCAGATTTGTTCCTGTCTTTGATTTTATACGTCTACCTTATAATGTTTTGCTAGTTTTTTGATACTTTGTTAAAAAAAAAAAAAAAAAAACTTTCTTTTGTTTTTTTCTCTCTTTTGTTTTCTATTGTTTATTGTTTGTTTGTTTATTGTTTATTGTTTAAGGAAATTCTACCACTGCTGTTCATTGTTCTTTAGTTTTAGCAGGTCGCTTTCGTAAATGAGCCCATGAGGTTCAAAAGATTTACCTGACTAAATAAAGGTTGAATG
>JBBPBX010007021.1:0-12981 GCA_038048925.1 Garcialebias charrua | reverse complement strand
ATATATATATATATATATATATATATATACATGATATCTATGGTTTCTTCTCCCTCTTCTTCGGAACAATGATTTTATGGCAAGCCGTTTTAACATAAAATCGAGAAGTCTGACTATCCATAAAAACATTGTAGATATCTAAAAATGAATTACATTTTGACTATCCAGCATGTTAATTTAAGATATCTGTATTTACATGCTGGTGAAGATTCTCAGTCATTGCTACTTGTCCCAACTTTTTTGGGATTTGTTAACACTGTGAAATTTTGAATCAACATATTTTTCCTTTAAAGACCGTGTAAAGTGAAATTAAATGTGTGTTTTTAGTTTGTCACATGGCATAAATATGTGTTATTAATCACCCATTTAAATCTGACTGATTAAAAACATTGTTTACCTTATAAAATTAAGTCTCAAAAATCATGAAAAAACCTTATTTTCTCTTGGTCTGGAACGCTAGGGGCGTGTCAGTGCGTGGGCGTGGTTTCAGGCAGCTGCGCTGGTCCTGCTCGTGTCCCACAGTGGAGAGGCACTGAGGCAGACAGCAGAGCCAGTAAACCTGCTCTGTTTTTATCCGAGTTCTGTCTGTAACAGCAGCTACTTTTTCCAAGAGTTACGCTGTTTTTGTAAATAGTTTTCTTGTGTGTTTTTAATCTGGAATGAATTTAAAAAAAAAAAAAAGAGTTGCACCATGCGGGATTTGAACCCGTGGGCTTTGGGACGGAAGGCAAGCGCTCTAACCATTGTCCCAACCAGGCATTACAGATACTCAGCATAAAACGACTTAGTATAAAAACATGTTATGATTTGTACGGGTGCCCTGACCATTGCGACATCCAGGGAAGATGCACGAACGAGGCACAATCGGTCTTTTGCACGTGACGTCACGGCTCGTGTCACGTGGGTACCGGGCGCCATGTTGGTTGTGTCGACGTCGTGATCATTACTGATAGCATAGCAGATCTGAGTTAGCTTTAGTTCCATTGTGCTTTTTATTCCAAAATGCGTGTTTGTTCACTGCATTTTCATAAAGGTAAGCTGATTGTTTGTTTATTTTATGCTTTGTTTCTCTGTCCTGTGATGATATTGATGACAGACAAACACATTTATTATTATTATTATATTTAGCTGTCTTCTCCTTTTCCACCTCAACCTTAGTCACCAGTGACACCCAGTGGCGAACACAAGTTTTTTTTTATCCAGTACTTAAATGTATCCAGTACTTAAATGAACGAATAATGAACTAAAGTAAAGTAAACTTTATTTATATAGCACCTTTGACGGATATAAAATTACAAAGTGCTTTCCAAAAAGATTTAGTAATCCCTACTAAAGGGCTGTTACAATAACCCAACCGAGAAGAAATAAAAGCATGGACAATCATTTCTAATTCTGTTTGAGATAAAATAGCTCGCAGCTTTTAAATGTCCCTTAAATGATAAAAACAGTTGTGAACTAACAGTTTGTGACTAGGTGTGAAAACAGAGCTAAGTCATATTTAGACTATAACTACTGTCTAGGATTTAAAAACTGTCTTGACATATAAAAAAAGTCAAACTCAAAGTCAACTTCATTTTCAAAACTGCAATATGTAAATTGCATTTCTCTCATGACAGCTGTCACCTGTCACTTATCTGTCATCTCTATGTGATTGCACGTCAGCCAGCTTATGAGATGATCGAAAGTGATGCAGACTGGTCTCCATCTCTGCGTGTCGGTCACACTGAAGTTAAACCGACTGACGCAGGACGCTGTGCAAGACGACGTAAACGACACCAGCAACGTAACAGCACATCACAAGAAGCTGAGTTAGTGGCACAGCAGGATGAAGACGCTTGTGGCCATCATGTCCTGGAGGAAGCTGAGGTTCAGCTGGAATGCGTTTTCAGATCCTACTGATGAATCTCAATAAATTGCTGAACAGGGGACTGTCACAAATTGTGTCACAATTATATACAATCCTGCAACCTTCTATTGTGTGGCCAGACAGACACACATTGCATAAAGTTATGCCACATGAGCTTGTGCAGTCATTTGGAAATAAGGTTGCTGTGATTATTGATTGCTTTGAATTTTTTTACAGAGAGACCATCTAATGTGACAGTTACTGTAAGTGATTTATGACAATGAAATGAAATAAACATGCAAAAGGTTCAACTGTTGTCAAGATTATTTACACCCACATATAACTAATTTTTGGTGGTTATTAATTGTAACATTTCGTGATGCTAAACAAAGGTTTAAAAAATTTAACATATTAAATATTTCTGGCATAAAAATAAAATTACAAAAGCTTCTCAAATGTTAAAGCCATCTTTATTAAGCTAAGTATGTGCCTCACATTTGACCAGCACCACCTTTCTGAACCCAAACAGCTCAGCTTCTGTTTTCTATTCACAGACGAGCTCATTGTAAACATGTGCTGGTTAATTGGAGTTCTCCTGAATTGACTTTTTCCAAGTAAGTCGGTCTGCTGAAGTAAATAGTAAACTGTATAAGTGAATTTTCTAGAAAGCACATAAGGCAGTTTGTAGAAAACTAAAAATGATTCACAGTGCCCCAAAAACTGAGTTTGTTTCAAAATATAGAAACTGAAGCAGCAGAGGCTTTATTGCACCCATATATTCAGCTCAGAATGCAAATGTTATCTGGCAGAAAATGTGCACATTTTGTAAAAACACTAAGGTTCTGGCTGCAAAACCAGGCCCAAATCATCATTAGTCCACCAGCGTGCTGGACAGCTGCTATAAGGTTTTGTGCTGTGAAGCCACCCGTCCGGCTGCTGCCATTTCAAGGTCTGGACTGCTTGTAGTACGCCGTCTTAATCTGAGACTGAGTGGCACTAGGGGACACATTGAGAACGTCAGGTCGTTTTACTTCTGCTGTAGTCTCTGGTTGTTGTTGACCCTCTCAAAGTGTGAGGAAGTCTCACTTCACCACTCAGCTTCTCTGACCCGGTGCTCGTCGGGATGAAGAGGGCAGTGCAGAAGGTTCTGAGCTGCTGGACGGACCTGAAGGTATCTGAGTGGATACAAACACATCCATCACCTAAAAAAAGACTCAAAATACAGTAAAAATTACTTGTAATACAGACTTCAGAGTAAAATGTTCGAACAGCATATACAATATATTAAGATTAATGTGTTGCTTTGGGGTGTAAATTCTTATACTTAATGTATGGATTACAGGTATATATGTTTATGCAGACACACAAAACTCACATAAATTAATGTGTATAGATGTTTATGTGTATTTAGAAAATGTACACATACAAAATGTACACACACACACATATACAGTATATATATACTGTATTTATTTTTATATATTTAAGTGTGTGTGTGTATATATACATATACACACACATAATATATATATATATAGATAGATGTGTGTGTACATACACACACACACACAACTTGTGTCTTTAAACTAGCTGTGAAGTGACATCTGTATAACTTTGACTAAGATGTTATGTTTAGGGTTTTTTACCTTTGCTGTGACCACCAAATTCGTCAAATGTGTAGGCACTGACACCATTTACAAGATAGAAAATAATATCCATATTTGTTGTTGGTGGAAGTAGCCCTGGTTCGGACGTCCATGCCTTAGCTTAGCTGCTAGCTTAGCTGCTACCTCGTATGGATCTACGTTGTTAATTGACGTCAACTTCGCCATGTAACGGTCTCTGGCTTCCACGTTGAGTTTCTCTCTATACGGCTTCTTCTCATCTTTATATTTACTTTCCATTTTGCTGATGTTATCGCTATGAATCGCACTGTGTTTTCCACGGACTTCCTGTTTAACTGAACGGGTATCTGCGCACACTATCTGCGCATACACCCAAAATGGCGACCGGAAGTGCATTAGTCCCGATCTGCAAAAGACCTATTGATTAGCTAGCTAACAATGAACAAAATATCTATGCTATTGCTATCTGATGCTATCTGCGATTCGCGAGTGAACGGCTCCACCGAGGCGAATTTATACGGCCGGAGCTGCAGGGGGTGGGGGCTCTACTAATGAGGACCGCGTGACGAAACGCGGTCACGTTTAAAACACGCCTAAAAAATCCTGAACCAGAAATATGTTTATACACAGTTTGCTCTATAACTCCAAAATTAATTGAGCTACAATTTTGAGACTTTTTACTCATTTACAAGATTACAATTATCACATTTATAATGTTTATTTAAGAAAATGTTGAAATTCACTTTACACGGTCTTTAAAGCTGCACTATGTAACTTTGTAGTGCAGTCTGTAACTTTTCTAACAATATATTTTTAACATATTTCTTCACTCTGTCACTATCTACTGACAGACTGATGTTAGACAAAGTAATCTCTGAAAAAAACTATAGTCCCCTTGCTTCTCTATCAGCATTTATAAAAACACTAAAAACACAGAGTGACCCGCCGTTAACCAGCCAATAAAAACAGAGCTTGAATTTGAATTTCAGCAGAGCAAGGGGGGCAGAGCCATATATGGCTCTGAGGGGGAGGGATCAGAATGCTTTGCCTGTTGAAAATGTTTCTAAGTTCTGCGATCTACAGAAAGTTACACATAGCACATTTAAAATGTTACATTTACTCAGATTAAACTTTTCATCTGTCATCTATGTTCTATTACGAATAAAATGTTGACATTTGTCATCTCCACATCATTGCATTCAGTTTTTATTCACAATTTGTTTAGTGACCCAACATTTTTGGAATCCGGTTTGAAGCAAGTGGCTGTAAAAAGGAAATTGAGCATATAACGAACAGCTGGAAGACCAATTAACACTAATTAGGTCAATTGACAACATGATTGGGTATAAAAAGAGTTTCTCAGAGAACTATGTTCAGGTTCTAGAACAACATATGCTCCATCTAGACGTCATCTCTTTCAGGGAAGACCCTGCATTTTTCAACAAGATAATGCCAGACCACATTCTGCAGCAATCACAACATCATGGCTACGTAGGAGAAGGATCCGGTACTGAAATGTCCAGCTGCAGTCCAGATGTTTCACCTATAGAGAACATTTGGAGCATCATAAAGAGGAAGGTGCAACAAAGAAGGCCCAAGACGATTGAACAGTTAGAGGTCTGTATTAGACATGAATGTAGAGCATTCCTATTTCTAAACTTGAGAAACTGGTCTCCTCTGTCCCCAGACGTCTGTTGAGTGTTGTAAGAAGAAGGGGGGATGTCACACAGTGGTAAAAATGGACTTGTCCCAACTTTTTTGGGATTTGTTGACGCCATGAAATGTTGAAACATATTTTTCCATTAAAATGATATTCTGTCAGTTTAAACTTTTGATCTGTGATTTGTGTTCTATTCTGAATAAAATATTAGATGTTGGCACCTCCACATCATTGCATTCACTTTTTATTTACAATTTGTTTGGTGTCCCAACTTTTTTGGAATCCAGTTTGTAAATGTTTAGTTTACTAACAAAATATTTAGGTATAAATTAAATATTTAATTTACACCTAAATATTTAGTTTGTAAACTAAACATTTAACCTGTAAATTAAATATTTAGTTGGGAACTATGACATTTATAAATGTATGAATAACATGGTGAAAATATGACTTGAAAAAAAATAACCCTATTTTTTTCTTATTAAAAGCTAAATAAACCAAAATGTTGGTGATAATTTTTGACTGTGTAACTTTACAAATGGCACCCCATACTTGTTTAGGACATAATAATAGGGGTTGTCTTGTTAACTGCCTCTCCTTCCACCTGTTGTGTGTTCCATTTGCACAGCAGCAGTTGAAACTGATTCACAATAATGCTACATCCCCACTGAACGCATCAAAACGCTCCCAACGCACCGTGTTTGCTGCTTGTCAACAGATGTCTGTTTCCACTGCAGACGTGCAGTGGGAGCAGCGTGTGGCTCCCTTCCCGGTCAGATCCGTGTTGTTTTTCTGTGCACCGAGCAGATGAAATCAGCTGTACGTGAGCCTCCTTACTACTTGAGTGGGTTTTCTACGAGCCGAACTGCAGCTCCAAAAGTCTTTGTTGAGATTAAAACTTTTTTTTATGTTTGGGGTGATGTATGCTCGAGTGGACAGCAGCAACTTTAAAAATGCCAGGTTTTCCTACCGGAGGCTGTTTTCATCCACAGAAAGTCCCGTCGTCGTTGCGTCATCACATAGCAGAGTCTCTCCCGAGTGGTTGCTGCGACGCAGCGAGCAGCAGAAGCAAGAATATTCTGGCTTCTGCTGCTCGCTGGCTCGGCTGCTGCGGACGCGCGCGTGCGTGGAAAGGGACTGCCTGGCGCTGCTGCGCTGCTTGAACTGCTGAAGACGCGCCGCGTCACGCCCTGCTGCTCCAAGATAGACTTTCAATGTAAAGTGGCTGCTTCGGCTGCGCGAAAAGCGTTTGGTGAGGATCTAGCTTAAATGTTACATTACTAACTGGAGACACTGATTCCATAAAGGTGTGACTGATTTGGAGTTGCATTGTTTTGTTTAGGTGTTCCCTTAATTATTATTATTTTAATTTTTATTTATTTTTTTGCAGTGGACTTTACGCTCGGCTCTACAGCAAATTAGCATTAGCTTACATCACTCGTCCTCTAATGATTCCCAACACTCTCCTGTTCTTCTCCAGAGCCTTTCGCCTCGCTGCCCGCAGACTTTTCTGGGTCTCTTCTCTTTGACGTTTGATAAAAAGCCAAAGACTGAACAGAATGTTCAATAAAGCTACGAGAGCCACCATTTTGGTTGAATATCTTTTCGGGCTCTTGCTCTTCTTCTAATGTTTTGTGGTGGCTAGTAAATAGCTTAAGGGAGCACTACCGCCACCAGGTGGTGAGGTGAGTTAGATTCTGGACCCCGCCCACAGAACTGGTGCATGAGTGTGATGTGGAAATGTAACATGTACCGAGCTGAACTGAGCTGAGCCGTCACTGTGGAAAAGGGGCTAGAGAGTGGACAGCACCAAGTTCCTGGGAGTGCACGTCTCAAAGGACCTGTCCTGGAGCAGGAACACTGCATCACTGGCCAAGAAGGCTCACCAGCGCCTCTACTTTCTCCGCAAGCTGAAAAGGGCTGGAGCTTCAACCCCCATCATGTGCACCTTCTACAGAGGTGCCATAGAAAGTGTCCTGACCAGCTGCATCACTGTGTGGTTTGGTGCATGTACTGCATCCTGCCGCAAGAGCCTCCAGCGCATCGTGAGAGCAGCTGAGAAGATCGTCGGCACCTCCTTCCCCTCACTGCAGGACTTACACAGCAACCGCCTCACTCGGAAAGCCCTCTGCATGGCAGGTGATCCCACACACCCACTACACAGCTGCTTCAGACTGCTGCCATCAGGGAGGAGACTGAGGAGTCTCCAGGCTCGAACCAGCAGACTGAGAGACAGCTCTGTTCATCAGGCAGTCAGGATGCTAAACACTCTGCCTGCTCTGCCTCCCCTTCCACTTGTACTGCCTTAACACAAAAAACTTTCACACATTACCACATTATATTGTCTAAAAAAGCTAAGTCTGGTCCTTTGGACATTCAAAAAATTCTGTTTCAGTTGTATTCAAATACATTCAGAGGACCAGACTTAGCTTTTTTAGATTTTTCTACCTTGATTATTGAGCGCGCATCAGGGCACATTATATTGTATTCTTTATTGATTTATATTTGTAGTTTTTATGCTTGTTTTATTCTTTGTATACTTTTAGCCTTGATTTTTATTGTACAGCGCTTTGTGATTTTATGTCTGTGATAAGCGCTCTAGAAATAAACTTTACTTACTTACTTACAACACAAATATTTTTAACACTGGACTCTGTGTCATCAAACGGGTTATACACTCAACACACGGTCATGTGCTCATTCAATTTGCACTACTTCTCATATTTGCACTAATGTTTGTATTACATTACAGCAGAGGTGGGACCAAGTCACTGTGTTGCAAGTCCGAGTCAAGTCTCAAGTCTTTGACCTCAAGTCCTAGTCAAGTCTCAAGTCAAGACGGTCCAAGTCAAGTCTCAAGTCAAGACAGGCAAAAGTCGAGTCAAGTCTCAAGTCAGGAACTTTTAATTTCAAGTCATTTCGAGTCGTTCCTCCCCCCCCCTTTTTTTTAAATCATTTGCAATTATACATAAAATGTAAATAATAGACCATTTGTTCTTTTTAAAATCTGTTCACTTAATGCACTGACTGCAGTAAACAATATATTTATTGTCAATATAATTCCCGACGTAGATGTCTTCAAATACACCAACCATCGTGGACCCGGTTCATCATTATGATGGGACAGAGACAAACTCTCTTCCCTGAGTTAAGATACAGAATCTGCTTCCTGTCCCGGAGCCCCGCTCACTAACCGGCTTCCTGAGCTAACACGGTGCACATTATTTGTGGAGGCATTTCAAGGACCGGAATTTTGGCAAATCATAGAATACAAGTGAAGGCTAAGCGGTATCACCAACGTAGCCCGGAGTACACATGCTAACACGAAGTTAGCTAAAGTCAACTATCCCACAGCAAAAGAAAAGTGCTACCTACCGATCTTTGTGAAGCTTCAAATGCCGGACAAAGTTGGACGTCGTGGAATCTCCATCCGATATTTTCTTATTGCATGTTTTACAAGTTGGAGTTGGTTTTTTATTTGAATGTTCATAACCTATTGTTACGGCTGGCTCAGGCCGAACACATTTAATGGACAAAGGACACAAGAAGGAATAAGGTAAAAAAAGCTTTATTGAAATCAGGTTGAGATGGATCCCAGCACTCCTCCTCCAGGTGGGAAGTGCAGCTTCTTCTGGCACAGCGTGGTGAACAAAACAAAAGTATCAAACAAATGGTGGACAGAGTGAGTCGGCCAAAATTAGGATAACGTCACTGGAGCAGGGCCAACCCATAGAACAGGGCCGTCGAAGCCTGTCCAGTGACGGACTACCTAACCAAAGGGGGACTCTAGGAGTAAAAGAAAACCGAAAACTGAGCTACCGAACTCACACTGTCATTAGATGTTGGATGTTGGATGTTGGATGTTGTCTATCATGGTGCACTAAGATTCATAACTGGTTGTGCTTATCGTACCCACCACTGCACCCTGTATTCACTGGTTAACTGGACATCATTAACCTCACGCAGACTCTTCCACTGGTACATTTTCATCTTCAAATCACTTCTTGGTCTGCTGCCCTCATACATCTCCTCCTACATGTCTTTGCGTGAGTGCAGCTACAGCGTGCGCTCTCAGGACATGATTACCTGCAGTGTTCCGTCAGTGAGGACTGAACTTGGAAAAAGGGCCTTCTCCTACTCCGCTCCTGCTTCATGGAATATCTTACAAAAAGATCTGAAGCTCTCGACCTTGACTTCTCTAAATGGTTTTCAGAATCTGTTGGAATCCTGGCAAAAACCAATGCAGATTTGTTCCTGTCTTTGATTTTATACGTCTACCTTATAATGTTTTGCTAGTTTTTTGATACTTTGTTAAAAGGAGGAATGTGTATATATGTATATATATGTATATATATATATATATATATATATATATATATATATATATATATATGTATATATATATATATATGTATATGTATATATATATATATGTGTATATATATGTATATATATATATATATATATATATATATATTTTTCTCTCTCTTTTGTTTTCTATTGTTTATTGTTTGATTGTTTATTGTTTAAGGAAATTCTACCATTACTGTTCATTGTTCTTTAGTTTTAGCAGGTCGCTTTCGTAAATGAGCCCATGAGGTTCAAAAGATTTACCTGACTAAATAAAGGTTGAATGAATGAATTAGGCAAACAAAACAAAAAACTCCAAACAGCTGGTCGCCTCTCTGCCAGCCACACAACCTCCTGGTTGAATAAAATTAGTGAAACCACACTGTTCAGCGTCCCTCTCCTGAGCAGGACCTAAACGTCACTAAAGCACCTTTTAGCTGCTAAGTGCACTCAAGCACAGTCAAAGACAAACAAAATAAGCAACTCCTCCTAAGTGCATCAGTCAAAGACCAGTAATGAGCAAACACTTCTACTCACCAACGATCTTCTAAACAGAAGATCACCAAACCTCAAGACAGGGGTGGGCGGAGAACACCCCACAGTACCACACAGTACCCAAACAGCTCAGCACAAAGCAACCATACTCTGAGCTCACAACACTCCGCATTCGAGTATCCTCACCTTGTAGTTTATATAGGCGTGTCACTCAGGTCCTCCTGGCTGAACACACAAGCCTGATCATAATCAGACTAATTAACCAACAAAAACAAGACTGCAGTCAACATACACAAAAACCTGTAGGTGTCAGCATGGGCAGCTTCCTCAGGATACATAACACCTCCACCACCAGTGTTTTGTATGGGGGAAAATGTAGTCTTGTGGGGACACCTGCTACATAGCACCATACAAAAAGACAAGTTGGGGCAGGGTATTCAAAAACGAGAGAGGGCATCGGCTATAACGTTGTCCTTACCTCTAATGTGTAATATGGAGATGTTAAAAGGCTGCAGTCGCAAAGACCAGCTCATTAAGCGTTGATTTTTATTACACGTCCGATGCAAAAAGGTAAGGGGGTTGTGGTCAGTGTATACAATAATGGGATCACAAGATCCTCCAATGTACACTTCAAAATGCTCTAGTGCCAAGATCAAAGCCAAGGCTTCCTTTCCTATGGTCGAGTACCCTTTTTGATGTTTGTTCAACTTCCGGGAGTAGTAGGAAACTGGGTGTTCCACTCCGTCTGTTCCTTCCTGAATGAGAACAGCTCCTACTCTGGAGTCACAAGCATCTATAGCCAGTTTAAAAGGGACATCGAATTTTGGTGCAGCTAGCACAGGAGCCTTAGTCAACGTTTTTGTTTGTTCAAACGCTTCTTGGCATCTCTCAGACCAGATAAAAGGCGTTTTTGGGCTGAGGAGGTCCGTTAGAGGAGCAGCCACAGCGGAGAAGTTCTTACAGAACCCTCTGTAGTACCCCACCATGGCTAGATAACGCCTCAGCTCCGTCCGGGTGGAAGGTATTGGGACAGACAATATTGCTTCCACTTTTGCCTCAACTGGACGTACTTGACCACTTCCAACACGTTTACCTAAATATGTCACAGTTCCGTACCCAAACTGACATTTAGCCAGGTTAACCGTCAAACTAGCTTCTTTCAGACGCGTAAAAACAGTTTGTAGGTGTTTTAAGTGATCTTCCCAAGTATCTGAGAACACCACCACATCATCTAGAAATGCTTCACAAAAGGGTAACTCGGACAAAACTATGTTCGGACTTGGAGGAACTGATCCTCATCCCGGCCGCATCACACTCGGCTGCAAACCGCTCCAGTGAAAGCTGTAGATCACGATCTGATGAAGCCAATAGGACCACATCATCTGCAAAAAACAGAGAAGCGATTCTAAGGCCACCAAAACGGATCCTCTCAACACCTTGGCTGCGCCTAGAAATTCTGTCCATAAAAGTTATGAACAGAATCGGTGACAAAGGGCAACCTTGGCGGAGTCCAACTCTCACTGGAAACGAGCCTGACTTACTGCCGGCGATGCGGACCATGCTCTGACACCGGTCGTACAGGGACCTAACAGCCCTTATCAAAGGGCCTGGTACCCCATACTCCCGGAGTACCCCCCACAGAACCCCCCGAGGGACGCGGTCGAATGCCTTCTCCAAGTCCACAAAGCACATGTAAACTGGTTGGGCAAACTCCCACGCACCCTCCAGGACCCTGCTGAGGGTGTAGAGCTGGTCTAGTGTTCCACGACCAGGACGAAAACCACACTGCTCCTCCTGAATCCGAGGTTCGACTATCCGACGGACCCTCCTCTCCAGAACCCCTGAATAGACCTTACCAGGGAGGCTTAAGAGTGTGATCCCCCTATAGTTGGAACACACCCTACGGTCCCCCTTTTTGAATAGGGAACCACCACCCCAGTCTGCCAATCCAAGGGAACTGCCCCCGATGTCCATGCGATATTGCAGAGTCGCGTAAGCCAACACAACCCCACAACATCCAGAGCCCTAAGGAACTCAGGACGAATCTCATCCACCCCCGGAGCCCTGCCACCACGGAGCTTTTTAACCACCTTGGCGACCTCAGCACCAGAGATTGGAGAGCCCGACCCAAAGTCCCCAGGCTCCGCTTCCTCAGTGGAAGACGTGCCAGTAGGATTGAGGAGGTCTTCGAAGTATTCCGCCCACCGACTCACAACATCCCGAGTTGAGGTCAACAGCACGCCATCCCCACCATAAATGGTGTTGGTCGCGTACCGCTTCCCCCCCTGAGACGCCGGATGGTGGACCAGAATCGCCTCGAAGCCGTA
This sequence comes from Garcialebias charrua, assembly GCA_038048925.1. Taxonomy (NCBI): domain Eukaryota; kingdom Metazoa; phylum Chordata; class Actinopteri; order Cyprinodontiformes; family Rivulidae; genus Garcialebias; species Garcialebias charrua. The sequence continues at coordinate 678 of JBBPBX010007021.1, read as the reverse complement.
CGGAAGTCATTCTCCATGGCCTCTCCGAACTCCTCCCACGCCCGAGTTTTTGCCTCAGCAACCACCCGAGCCGCATGCCGCTTGGACTGCCGGTACCTATCTGCTGCTTCCGGGGTCCCACAAGCCAAAAAGGCCCAATAGGACTCCTTCTTCAGCCTGACAGCATCCCTCACTGCCGGTGTCCACCACCGGGTTCGAGGGTTGCCACCACGACAGGCACCAACAACCTTGCGGCCACAGCTCCGATAAGCTGCCTCGACAATAGAGGCGCGGAACACGGCCCACTCGGACTCCATGTCCCCCGCCTCCCTCGGAACGTGTTCAAAGCTCTCCCGGAGGTGGGAGTTAAAGCTCCGTCTTACGGGAGACTCTGCCAGACGTTCCCAGCAGACCCTCACAATACGTTTGGGTCTGCCAGGTCTGACCGGCATCCTCCCCCACCATCGGAGCCAACTCATCACCAGGTAGTGGTCAGTTGACAGCTCCGCCCCTCTCTTCACCCGAGTGTCCAAGACATGCGGCCGCAGATCAGATGAGACGACAACAAAGTCGATCATCGAGCTGCGACCTAGGGTGTCCTGGTGCCAAGAGCACATATGGACACCCTTATGCCTGAACATGGTGTTCGTTATGGACAATCCATGACGAGCACAGAAGTCCAACAACAGAACACCACTC
>JBBPBX010007020.1:0-66504 GCA_038048925.1 Garcialebias charrua | reverse complement strand
ATTAAAAAAAATACATATTGGAGTGAGAGGATGGCTAAAAGGTGTGAAAAAAAAAAAATAAAAGAAAAAAAAAGAAAAAAGAAAAAAATAATAATAAAAAAAAGAGAGTCACTCCTGTATCTGCTCCATGAAGGTGTTGAGGTGTCAGAGGCTCAGGATGAACAGTTTGCAGGACGAGTCCAGAGGGACGGAGACGTCCTCAGAGAAGGACGCATCAGACTCCACCTGTCCTCACTCAGGACGGAGGACTCTGGTCTGTACAGGTGTCAAGTGAAGACAGAAGATGGTTCTGGTTCTGGAATGTGTCGTGTGAACGTCTCTGGTGAGAAGAATTTAAATTGTCTTCATGATTAAACTCTTGATAATTGTTGACATGAACAAAACTCATTAGATTCAAGTTGAAACAGACCAGATGTTAGAACCTGTCATTTCCTTCACAGCAGCTGCTGAGCAGCTCCACAGACACACCTGGACTCCAGAACCAGAGGACGGAGGAAAGACTGGTCTCTCATCTCAGTGTGTTCATTAACAGCTGTGTGGGTCGTCTATTTGATCCTTTTCATTTTCAGAAATATGTTAGTAAAAAATAAAACTAGAAACAAAACCCAAGCAGAAGTTCAAGTGTTGAAGAGAAAGGTCTTCTGGACTTTGACCTAAAAGAAGGTTAAAAAACAAAACAAGTGGACTTCTATTCTGAAGCTAAAGATGTTTCTCTTCCCATCCTGAAAGCTTTTCTTTCTGCAGCTGTGCAGCCTCCATGCCACTCCATGATGCTGGAGCACAGGATGCTCTCCACTGCACCCTGTAGAAGGAGGTGACGACTGAACTTCCATCTCAGCCGCCTGAGGAAGTAGAGTCTCTGATGATCTTTCTTCATCAGGCTGGTGGTGTTGATGCTCCAGCTGAGGTTGTCGTTCAGGTGCACACCCAAGTACTTGTAGCTGGAGTTTGTGGAATACCCTCAACTTCCTGTTTATTTGTGGAACTATCAACTGTGACTCTTTGGAATACTCCTAAAGCAAGGACGCTGTTAGTTGTGATTCACCAACAAGGTACCCAAGTTGTAAATCGCAAGTGGGGGAATGTAACGTCCAACCAACATCCCTCAAAAGACAAAACATCCTCAGAGACACATCTCTTCTACCCCACTGGGCTAAATCTCCAAGTCAGGATGAGTCGACATCCTGGACCACCCTGGCTCCAGACTGACTATAATCATTAACCTTCTGTGTTAATAATAACCCTTTGTGCTAATCTTTGCTGGCAAGGAACAGACATTCAGTGTCCAAGAGAATTCAGTATCAACAAATGACAGAACCCTAGCATGGCCTCGGGATAACAGAACTGTAGTTGCCGTAGTAACGATGGAAGTAACCCACTGTTTTCAATGTGTCAGGAACCAAACGTACATTTTCTAAGAGAACGGTGTGATACAAAACAAGGTTTGCCTGTATCATGTAAACAAACGTATTGTTCCCCTCTGAGATTTTAAGAGGAGGGTGTCATTAAAATTAATGATATGCAGCTGGTTCACACCCACTCTGTTGGCAGCTGCATTTTGATTGGTTCTCTGACACGTAAGGTCAGAGTTGGAGAGCGGTCTCAGGGGGAGAAGTTGTCCGAAGCTGGCAGAAGTGGGATGTCCTGGTGGAGAGTTTGCTCTGAGCCAGCCCAGAAGTCCATGAGGACTCCGATCCAGTGAGCTGAGAGATGGAGAAAAGTCCTGGTAACCCTCAAACACCCCGTGAGTGATGAGGCACAACCGCCTGCTGGAAGAGACGTGGTCCCTCAAGGAATAACATCCCTCTTCCAGTGACAACGTGAACCTCCTGCCTCACTTCATCACATCCATTGTGGTAATGAGAGATGGACGTCTCCTGGTAGGACAAACATCTTCCTTCTGATGAGAACAACAAGTGACAACTGTTTTCTTACATGTCATTTAAGTTCATGAATCTGAGAGAAAGTTGACCTAAATTTTCAGAGTCAGAGTCAGAGTCAGAGAGTCTTTATTGTCATTTGCACCGCATGTGGTACATGAGATGAAAACGAGATTATGTACACGAGGTCCCAGTTACATCCAACAACAAATGAAAGAGAAAAACAGTAATAACATCTAGAATTAACTAAGAAAAACATCAACTAGTAATACACTAAGCCTAATATAGTGGGAATAAACAGCAGCACGAACATGAGTTTGTATGAGCAGATGGTCACAGATGAACACAGCAACAAGAAAACAGATCAGCATCAGCATGATGTGATATTTTGCAGTGTTTATTTTAATTTTATTTTTATTTATTCATGAGTCTAACAACCTCAGGGTAGAAGCTGTTAACGTTAGAGCTAAAACTTTAGTCCTAAATTTTAGATAACACCTCTTCTAAAAGTCTTAAACTATTTAATATTTACCCTTTTGGACATAACACTGTTATTAGATACAAGATACAAGATACAAGATACTTTATTAACATTGCACCAGTTCTCACTAATACAACGTGATCATGTATACACAGTCATCCAGAGGAGGTTTAGAATGAGAATGTAAAGCTGCTGCAATTCCAAACACATACATGATATACACATGACAACATGATATACACATGACATGTTCTTCAGCGCGGCCATCTCTCATCCATCATGGGATGACGAGCAAAGCAGATATGGAAAAGGGAAAGAAACACAGGTATCATATGTGATATTCAAAAAAAAGAATCTATCAAAAATTGCCTTAAGACACTCTTTGATAAAGTCCCAAAAAACTTTATCAGCGTAAGCACAACAGACGAGACATTGTTGCAGTTTTGACGGCAGGCAAGGAGATATGAGTCTGTGAGTAACTTCAGAGAAACACAAGTTCAGCAGATTGTGCAGCTGGGCGTTATCTGAGGCAGCACAGAGATCTCTGGGGGGGAGGGGGTGGGAGGACAGCAGGTCTCTTCAGCTCTACACTCCAGGAGAATAGTTTCCAACAGCCTTCTTTTCAAGGACATGTGCAGAAACCAGATAAAATAGTCTTGTTTATCTTCAATCCAGACCACAGTGTTCTTTCCACTGCAGCCATCAAGTCTGTGATGCTGTTTCATGGCCAAAAACTCCGAATAGTATGAGGTTCCAGTCTATGAACCCCCATCTGTCCCTTGATCGATCCGGGGCGGCTGTAAACAAGTCCCAAAGCGCCCTGCAGGTCCGCGGTGGTCCACCACCGCTCCAAGCGTGCGATTGAGCTCGTACAACAGCTGGGATGAGGAGCCCACAGCCCGGACCAGAGAATTTTGCTGATCAGGTAGTTTCGCCAGCGCGCTGATAGCTGCCGAAGTCTTCCTCAGCTTCCAGTAACAGACAGCTCCGCTTACGCCAAAAAACAGAGCTGCTGCTACTAATATTCCAATAATCCACAAATCTTCCACGTCCTCGACACTTAAGATGGTCAGACACATGGGCTGCCACTGACCCCACGAGTCCATCACGTATCCAGCCGCGTGTGTGTCGGAGGGGCAGACAGCTTCTCCTGGCCCGGTCCGCTTCGTGGAAAAAAATTTATCCATTGAAGAAACAGCCCAATTTATTAATTCCATATTGGTTCGAGTGAGCGCTGAAGGGTCACAGACGAGACAAAAGCAAGCAGGGAGTAGGAAAAGCTTGGGGGAGGGAAGATTTCATATTTGCCATAATTTCATATTGTCATTATTCAAACAGAAAATAAACGTTACTGAATTGTGATTTTAACTGACCAGATTCTTGTCTTTGTTGGAGCGAGGGGAACAGAATATTGTTGAAGAACTCAGATTATTCTTTTGATTGAGGTCGGTCAACATTTATCACATAACTCTGAACAGTTAGTGTAAACAGCTGTTACAAGGTGTCCACATTTCCTTTACATTTTTAATTGATCAAACTTCACATAAATCTGCACTTGATCAGTGAAGTTCAATTGTTTTATTATTTTAAGATATATCGTAATGTATTTTAGTAGGTAAGACAAACTAAACACTAGTGTGAACAAAAATTAAAATGTTGACGATGAAACTTTCACCTCAAATGAATGTTCTCTAGAAGTGTTCAGCTTCAGAGGAAGTCTGATGTTTGAACAGTTTCTAGTTAATAAAACCTTCAGAAGCTTCAGCTGGTTTGTAAAACGTCACATTCAGGACTGGATTCTTCAAGTCTTCTATATTCTGGTGACTCCTCGTCTTCATCACCTCCATGATTCATGGACCTCTGCTTCTTTTCTGACCTTCACTTCAGAGACACAAAACTAAAATATATTTATTTATTTCACATCCTTCTGAAACAACAACATGTGAAGTGAAACAGCTGTAATCTATAAAAAGGACACGTGTGTGTTGAGCTGCAGCTTCTCTTTAAAAACCTCGGGGACAGCAGCGGTCCCCTGCTTCGTACCACAGGCCCAAAGGTGGACTTGTGCGGATCAGGTTCAAAAGTCCTGTACCGGACCTGTGTCAAGGTGCTGAACAAGAGGACTCTGCACAACAGGGCTGTCAGTGTCTGGGACAACAAGTTCGGAGAACAGAAGCCCCAGTGGAGAACACTCTATAAACTTCCGATAAAAAAACGGACTGGTGACCTTCAATGGAGGGTCCTTCATGGCGCCATTGCAACGAACTCTTTTTTATCTATCATCAGTCCTGGAGTTTTAAACGAGTGTCCTTTTTGCAGTTTATCAGAGAATGTTTTTCACGTTTTTATAGATTGTGCACGACTAACAGTTTTTTTTAATCTCTTAATACAGATTTTTAACCTTTTTGACACACTTTTTACCCATTCAGTTTTCATTAATGGTGTATTTTACAGCAGAGCTACTAAAGACAAGTCCCAACTTTTAAATTTTTTAATCGCTGAGGCAAAGATGGCAATTTATTTGTCTCGCAGGGACAGACTGCAGGATGGACCTCACCTTGATGCTGTGTCTCTGTGGAGGTGCAACGTCAAGGCCAGACTGGCCTTGGAGTTTCACTTCCACAGAGACACTGGGGATTTAAAAATGTTTATGAAACTGTGGGGGTTCAAAAACATCTTATGTACCATTTCTGATCAGAAAGAACTAAACTACAACGAGCTTTTAATGTAAACAACTAATTTTAAGCTTGTCCTGATCATGTTTTTAATACTGTGTGAATAAAGTTTTGTTAAAAATCAATCAAAAAATCTCTTTAAAAACATGTTTCAGTGTCGAGACAGGAGGAGCTGATTCTGTTTGTTGTCCTGGAATCAAGAAAAGAAGAAGCTGCTGTCTGCTTGGTAGTTTCCTCCATCATGTCCAGCAGGAGAACATCACTGATGAGGACCAACCAGACTGCTGCAGTCCTCTTACAGCGCCCCCATGTGGTCACACAGAGGCGCTGCAGCTGAGAGGAGCTGGATGATGCTGAGAAAAGAAAGTTTCCAGACAGCACGTCTGTACAAATATGACTTATTCACCACATGGAAACATTATAAAGAGGATAAATAAATAAATAATGTGTAAAAGAGCCACATCAGAGGGTCCAAAGAGTTAAATGTGGTCCCAGATCCAGATGTTTCTGGTCCCAGATCCAGATGTTTCTGGTCCTGATCTGTGCCCGACAACCTCAGACTCCTTCCATCAAAATCCACTTTCATCAAAGCTCCACCAGGGGTTTCTCCTGTCGTTGATCCAGAATGTTCCAGGAGGTCCGAGCTCCACTTCCACCTTCTCTGTCCACATCCAGCCTGCCCGCTTTCAGGCCCTCTGGGCAAATAGGATTTTAACCTGCAACCTGCCTTGATTAGAGGAGGAACACACAAAGTGTAATCTAGTCCACCACCACAACATCTACTCCTCCCAAAAACTGGAGACAAGAAGGAGAAGTTGAACTAAAGTAAGAGCTGGTGCTCTAAACCCTCCAGCTGCCCTGAGCCAACACCACCCAAGGGCAACTGGAGGGTGAAGCAGAGGTCATCTGTCCAAGTCCAACAGCAAGAAGCCCCAAAGTCATGAAGATGGACACACACTTCCTGTGTGGACCTAAGAGGATGAAGAGGACCTTCATCACTTCATCAGATCCTCCATGAAGGTCCAAACTCCTCGTCTCCTGGTTCTGAACCGTGGAAACAGACTCTTGAAGTCACACCAAGACAAAGGTGTCGTTCCTTCAGCCTCCACGTTTCTTCAGTCCAGCTTGTTCTCTTCAACACGCTCTCTCCTCATGGCCTGAAACTTCTCACAGTTACAGCTCCTTCCAGCTGCTGCAGCTGTGAGGGAGGTTCTGAGAACAGGCCCGCTGGACACAGCTGGAGCTCCACAGGGTCTGGTTGGGTCCAGTCCTGTAGGTGAGGAGGCTCTGAGGTTTTATTGTTCAAACATCAGAACAATCTTTAATAAAGTGAAGTTGGTGTGAAATCTCCTCAGATTCAATCATGTCACTCAGTTTCTTCAGGATCTCTTCTCACCTGAACATGAACTGGAGTTCACTTTGATGAAGTGAAACCATCATAAAAACAATAGTGTCCTACACTTCAGAGGTGTCCCTGAACGCATCGTGTCTGCTCTCAGAGTCTCTGAGGAGAAACAAGAAAACTGAACTCAGGTCTGTGTGACTTTCTAACAAGGAGGTCCTCTGGAACCAGAACCTGCTGTCAGCTGGACCCATCATCCAGTCAGACTGGGTTCTGGACGGGTCAGAACATCAGTTTATTCCTCACTGACACTAAAACACAAAACAAACACATTAGGTTACAAATAAAACTTTTAACTTTTCGAATGTCTAGAGGACCAGACTTAGCTTTTTTAGAGTGTACGTAAACCTAGGTGTGTCATATTCAATAGTGAGGTTTTGTATCAAACAAGAATCAGTAGAAAATTATTAATGGGGAATGTTCATCTTTATGTTTTAAATCACTAATGGCTTGCTTTATGTCTTTTCCCTCCATCAGGTTGGGACACACATGGTGGAGGATCTTGAAGATGCAGCAACAGAGTATCTGTACGTACTCAAGCTTGGGGACAGGCAATGTTGTTCCCAAGCTTTTCTTATCATAAATGGAACTGCTATGGAGCATCCATTTCTTGTGGGTGCTGCTGTTGATGGCTTTTTAAAGTTTTTTTTGTGTTTTTGATGTAAACTAAACAAAGTCATGTGCCCAGTTTGGGATTTTCTTCAAATTGTTATCTATGGAATCCCTGGACATGAATCAAATCTAATAAAATTAATGAGGGCCCAGTTAGCTGCAATGGAAGGGTGAATAATCCTCATAAAGAATCATTAAATGTTCTGACCTACAGTTTTTCCTGTTATCATTTTATTAAAGTACTGATATAGTCACTTGTTAAATGGCTGCAATTTTTTTGCGTGTTTGCTGTAAAACCGTTTACATTAAATTATTTCTTGTGTATAAATGTGTATTTTTGGAGCTGTAATCAAAGAATGAACTGAAGTAAGGGAGCTGTTTTAATGAATTGTATACTTTCTTGACTTGTCTGCCTTGAAACTTTCATATATGAATTCTGTTGCCATATACAGTATATATCATTTGGAAATAAAAGTACTTTTGAGGTAATATGATTGTTTTTAATCCAGTTTGTATATGGTGGATTTTAAAGTAAAAAAAAAAATAATAATAATTTTTTAAGCAAATTATGGTGGTAAAATAACCCTTGTGTTAGGTTTCAACTCAATTTTGGGTAACTTTAACTTTAAAAAATGGTCAATTTAACCCAATCATTGGGTAGTTGCCCTAATCCAGCTTGCTTGGTCAAACCATCAACCCAACCCTGTTGAGTTAAAACAATCCAGAGTTGGCTCGGTCCAAATTTGACCCAGCACTGGGTTACATTTTGGGTTGTTAACTCAGCAGTTTTTAGAGTGTAGTACAGTATATCTATTATACATTGGCAGATCTTACAAATGTGCCAGATAATCTTAGCTGGACTTACTGCTTGTTTTGATAACCTTACTCACCATTTCCAATTTCAAATTGTAGTAAAATTATCTAGTGCTTTCCTTTTCATGTTTATCGTAATATATTGTCACTGGTTTTCCTATGAAATAGCAAATTACATCATTTAAAGCCATTATCAAAGTCAAAGTCAAAGTCAACTTTATTGTCAGATCTGCAATATGTACTGTACAGGACATACACAGGACCGAAATTGCGTTTCTCTCAGTCCCTCGGTGCAACAGTAAACATCTAAACATTGAAACACTGAAACATATAATAATAGACATAAGCATAAAATAGTAAAACTAACACTGTCCTGAGTTTTTTGCATAGTGGTATAAGAGTATGAAAATTTACACCAACTCTAAAACTAAAACATTAAACATTTAATGAACATAATACTGTCCTGAGTTTTTGCATACTAGTATAAAAAAAGAGTATAAAAAGTATAACTAAAATAAACTAAAGGTTTCTAGCATTGACATTTGCAAAGTGGCAAAGCAGCGTATGAGTTAATGTACACAGTATATGTATGAGGTAGTAGTTGATGTTGTTATAGAGGCAAAAAGTGGCATATGCAGTAAGGCACATTGGGCATCCCTAAATAAGACCGTTCAGAGCACACTGTATATGTATCAGCAGTGGTGTAGATATTAGAGTAGTGTAAATGTAAACAGTAGTAATTACATGTAAGCAGTAGTAATAAAAGTAAACAGTATTAATAAATGTAAACAGAGAATGTAAACAGTATTATGACTATAGGCAGTGATGTAATACAAACATTAGTGCAAGTATGAGAAGTAGTGCAAACTGTATGAGCACATGACCGAGAGTTTAGTGAATAACCCGTTTGATGACACAGAGTCCAGTGTTAAAATCTTTGTGTTGTGTGGTAATGTGTGAGAAAGTTTTAGTGTTAAGGCAGTTCAAATGGGAGGGGGGGCAGAGCAGGCAGAGTGTTTAGCATCCTGACTGCCTGATGAACAGAGCTGTCTCTCAGTCTGCTGGTTCGAGCCTGGAGACTCCTCAGTCTCCTCCCTGATGGCAGCAGTCTGAAGCAGCTGTGTAGTGGGTGTGTGGGATCACCTGCCATGCAGTGGGCTTTCCGAGTGAGGCGTTTGCTGTGTAAGTCCTGCAGTGAGGGCAAGGAGGTGCCCACGATCTTCTCAGCTGCTCTCACAATGCGCTGGAGGCTCTTGCGGCAGGATGCAGTACATGCACCAAACCACACAGTGATGCAGCTGGTCAGGACACTTTCTATGGCACCTCTGTAGAAGGTGCTCATGATGGGGGTTGAAGCTCCAGCCCTTTTCAGCTTGCGGAGAAAGTAGAGACGCTGGTGAGCCTTCTTTGCCAGTGCTGCAGTGTTCCTGCTCCAGGACAGGTCCTTTGAGACGTGCACTCCCAGGAACTTGGTGCTGTCTACTCTCTCCACTGCGGTGCTGTTGATGGTCAGAGGGGCATGTTGGGCATCCTTCTTCCTGAAGTCCACAACAATCTCCTTTGTCTTCTCCACGTTGAGAGTGAGATTGTTGTGTCCGCACCACAAGGCCAGGCGGCTCACCTCGTTCCTGTAGTCCGTCTCATCGTTGTTGCTGATGAGACCCACCACTGTTGTGTCGTCCGCAAACTTGATGAAGTGGTTGGAGCTGTACGATGGTGTGCAGTCGTGTGTTAGCAGGGTGAATAGAAGGGGGCTCAGCACACATCCTTGTGGGGCCCCTGTGTTCAATGTGATGGTGCTAGATGTGTTACTCCCGACCCGCACTGTCTGTGGTCTCCCGGTCAGGAAGTCTAGCAGCCAGTTACACATTGAGGTGTTCAGCCCCAGACTGTCCAGTTTAAGGATGAGCTGTTGGGGGATGATGGTGTTAAATGCCGAGCTGAAGTCGATGAACAACATTCTAACATAGGAGTCCTTCGTGTCCAGATGTGTGAGAGCTGTGTGAAGGGCAGAGGAGATGGCATCGTCGGTTGAGCGATTAGGTCGGTATGCAAATTGGAAGGGATCCAGGGAGTCAGGGAGGACAGATGTGATGCTTTTCATGACTAGCCGTTCAAAGCACTTCATCAGGATGGGGGTGAGTGCTACTGGGCGATAGTCATTGAGGCATGCGGGCGTTGCCTTCTTTGGGACAGGGATGATGGTGGTGGCTTTGAAACAGGTGGGGACGATGGCCTGGCTCAGTGAGATGTTAAAGATGTCCGTGAAGACCGCTGCGAGTTCCCCTGCACAGTCCTTCAGCACACGACCAGGTATGTTGTCAGGACCAGAGGCCTTCCGGGCGTTAATCTTGATGAATGATCGCCTTACGCTGTCTGAGGACAGCGTCAGCACCTGGCCATCAGGAGAGGGGGGGAGTTTATGTGCTGGTGTGCTGTTACTTGCCTCGAACCGAGCAAAGAACTCATTCAGTTCATTCAGCGCAGAGGCTGAGCTGTCACAGGTCTGGGGGGGTGGTTTGTAGTTTGTGATGGTCTGTATTCCCTGCCACAGACTGCGTGTATCCCTGCTGTCCTTGAAACGGTGAGCTATTTTCCCAGAATACTGCCTCTTTGCCTTTCTGATGCCCCGGTCCAGGTTGTTTCTGGCTGCCCTCAGGCCCACCTGATCTCCCGCTTTGAAGGCAGCATTCCTGGCTTTCATGAGTCTGTGAACCTCAGCTGTCAGCCATGGCTTCTGGTTAGCCCGAACAGTGATGGTTTTAAGGTTGGTTACATCATCAATGCACTTGGTGATGTATGAACATACAGTGTCTGAGTACTCCTGGAGACATGTGGTGTTGTTTGTGGTAGCAGCTTCTTTGAACATACTCCAATCTGTGGTGTCAAAACAGTCCTGGAGTGCCTCTGAAGACCCCTCTGGCCACACTCGTATCTGCTTGCGGACTGGTTTTGTGACTTTCACCAGTGGCCTGTATGCTGGCTTTAGCATAACACAGATATGGTCAGAAGCACCAATGTGGGGGAGGGGGATGGCTCTGTAGGAATTTTTCATGGTGGTGTAAACCTGGTCCAGGGTGTTGTTTCCTCTTGTTGCAAAGTTTATGTTTCTGTATGTTTTTGGAAGAACACTCTTTAAATCTGCTTGGTTGAAATCACCAGCCGTGATGAGAAAAGCATCAGGGTGGGCTGTTTGTTGCTCACTGATGTGCACATATAGTTCATTTAGTGCCTCACCTCTATCTTTGCTGTTGGAGCTTGGAGGGATATATACAGCAACAATCATAACAGCTGTAAACTCCCTCGGTAAATAGAACGGTCTGCATTTAATAGTCATAAACTCCACAAAAGGTGAGCAGTGTTTGTAGACCACAGCAGCATCACGACACCATGCGTTGTTGATGTAAACACAGAGCCCGCCTCCGCGAGTCTTACCTCCCTTGATGAAAGCTCGGTCCGCTCTGTAGCATGTTAGCTGCTCCAACTGGATAGCGTGGTCCAGAACGTTGTTGTTAAGCCACGTTTCCGTGAATACAAACACACAACAGTCTCTCACAGTCTTTTGTGTCGTTCGTAGCAGGTGTATATAATCCAATTTGTTGTCCAAGGAGCCAATGTTTAATGTTCTGTCTTACTTTACCTTTAACAGCTGCTACTTTTTGTATTATGTAGGGGTACACCTCAGGCCTCTGAAACTGTCAGTGAGACACCTTTTGTTGGAAAACCCTCAAGGGAAGAATGTACATGGTTTATCCAATTAATTTGAATCCAGGACACAACTTATCTCACCAAGAGACTCTTTAATTTTAATATTGATTCAAATAATCAAAGAATAATCTTCTTTCATTTTATTATAATTATTATTATTAAATATTTTGATAATCAAAAGACTTTTATCAAAGTTATTATGAGGACACTTCAAAAATTAAAGTAACTGTATAGTTAAGAAAAAGAAACAATTTAATTTGTGTATCTTTTTCTTTATTTTATTATGTTTATTTCATATCATTTTAATGTTGAAGTAATCACTTATTTGAGTCGACTGTGGAACAGTATAATGATTTCTTTCAACTTCATCATGCAAGCTAATGTTTTACTCAAAAGTAATTTTTGATTCTACATTTCAGATTGTGATAAAGAAAGACTCTGTTTAGGCCAAGGTCATGTCAAGTTGATCGTTAGTATTTGTTTAAAAAAGTGTTAAGACAAGTTAATCAGTACATCAAGAAGCTGGCGCCTGAAGTCTAACACTTGAGCTTCTCCTTCTGACCTAAACTAACCTGTCTCTCCTCCCCCTTGACCTCATCTAATTCCCTGCCTAGTCCCTGGGAGAGGCAAGTCACAGCCCTCTTTTATAAAATCTGACTTCCTGTTTCTTCCTCAAGTTTGCTAGAGAGGGAGATGTGAAACTTTCTCCTAAGCTGTATGGACGTTCGGCCATGCGTCAAAGGTCTCGTCCATCAGCAAGGATTTACGGCCCGTCACCGTACATCCACCTTGAGCTTAAAAGCTCCAAAGATTTGAATGAAAATTATTTCTAAAGGAATGTTTTATTCTGAAACTCAACCGGAACTACTTGCCACTACTCGGTCCGATTTGACGCAGACACTAGGACGAGAAAACCTTATCTCTTGCCAGTAACAAATAAGCTAAAAGCCTTCAGAAATTAAGTAATTTACCATCTCATTACTTGATTCTGTTGTTCCAAAAAATTACGAACGCGTGATTTCCATCTGTGCTGAAGTCAATTTATAGGAAATTGTAAATCAATAAATCTGTGTAAATGATATGATGTTATTTTGATGATTAAATAAATGGCCGCATTTCCTGATGGGTCAGTTTTAAACGTCTCATAGCACTCTGCCTCCACATGATTTTATCTTTGATCTTGGTTGATATTATTATTGATTTTACTTGATTTTATCACTTGTTTTATTTATTTATTTTTTAAGTAGGCCTATTCTGCCTCCACATGATTCTGTCTTTAATCTTAGTTGATATTATTATTGATTTTACTTGATTTTATCACTTGTTTTATTTGTTGTAGCACTTTGAGATTTTTATTAATGAAAAGTGCAGTATAAATTGAATTCATTATTATTATTATTATTACTCTTTCATCACTTAATGGTCACACAAGTTTATTGTTTAATCCAAAAAGAAGAGAATCCGTGAATTAACGTAACAGGCAACTCTGTTCTCACATTTTTTAAATTTATTTATTTGTTCATTTCAAATTTAAAACACAAAAAAATATATTTACAAAATCATTTTAAGAAGAAAAAAAAATTTAAAATGAAAGGAAGCAGAAGAAAAAAAATCTTATATCTGCCCCTTTTTGAACAAAATCAATTCAAACAGTCAATTTTAAACAATCTAAAAAAGCTAAGTCTGGTCCTCTGGACATTCAAAAAATAAAACGAAACAAAGCAAAAAAAAAATGTAGAAACGTTTCATCTTTCGTCCGAAAGACTTCCTCAGTCTGAGTTGCTGCATTCAGCTCAGATGTGGACGTGATGGTCCTCCTTGATCATGTGAGCAGCTGGTTTCGGCTGTCATCAGCCAACTGGTTGATCCACTGTGAGAGGGTGCTATTTATAAGACTGAGCTGAATACAGCTTCTCAGACTGAGGAAGTCTTTCGGATGAAAGACGAAACGTTTCTACATTTTTTTTTTTTGTTTTATTTTTTGAATGTCCAGAGGACCAGACTTAGCTTTTTTAGATTTTTCTACCTGGATTATTGAGCATGCATCAGAGAATTTTAAACAATAATTATCCATGAACCAATTATGTAACTTATTACAATTCACAAATATATGGTACTTATAATTTTCACCGTTTATATATATTTTTTCAAAAGTTCACTCTTAATCAATTTCTTAAATATAAACACAGACTTAGCCTTTTTGACATTATTATCCAAACCATTCCACATACCTACCGTATGCACTGTATTAATGTAGACCTACTCCTAAAACTTGTTCTATAACGTGGTTTAACAAAAATGTCAGTTCCCTTATAGTTATAACTGCTTTCCCTCTTTACAAAATGTTTTTGAATATTCGGAGGTAGTGTTTGATTCTGTGCTTCATACATTAGTAAAAGAATACAGGGAGTCCTTGACTTACGACAATCCGGACTTACGAACGCGCTCCGAACGCTAGTACGTGCTGTGTTTATAGATGAATGTGTGGTGTAATGGGTTAGCTAACCATTTGTAAATAATGTTCTGTGCATGTTTATGGACCAGTATGTACGCTTGTTCAGTATTTGTCATGTTCAGAGAAAAGTTTCATGAGTGATTTGTGACAAAAAGGTGTCAGCAAAGGTCAAAGGAAAAGTTTACAAGACAGTGGTGAGACCAGCTATGTTGTATGGTCTGGAGACAGTGTCATTGACAAAAAGACAGGAGAAAGAACTGGAAGTAGCAGAGATGAAGATGCTGAGGTTCTCCTTAGGCGTGACAAGGATGGATAAGATCAGGAATGAGATCATCAGAGGTACAGCACATGTTGAACAACTGGGAGATAAAGATAGAGAGGACACACTGAGATGGTTTGGACATGTCCAGAGGAGGGACAGTGGGTATATTGGTAGAAGGATGTTAGAAATGCAGATGCCAGGAAAAAGACACAGAGGAAGGCCAAAGAGGAGATATATGGATGCAGTTAGAGAGGACATGAAGGTAGTTGGAGTGAGGACAGAGGATGCAGAGGACAGAGTGAGGTGGAGGAGGATGACTCGCTGTGGCGACCCCTGAAAAGGGAAAAGCCGAAAGAAGCCGAAGAAGATGTACGCTTGTTCAGTCTCATGTCGATAAACGGGTGTGTGGCGCAGCGTACAAACGCCACGTGATCTGAGTTCCGACTTACATCAAAAAATCCGGACTTACGAACGCCACGTGTACCGATTTCCGACTTACGTCAAAATCGGTATACGAACAGTGCATAGCAATGTAACTCGTACGTAACTCGAGGACTCCATTATATTCCACCAGATCATAGAACTTCAATAGTTTCATTTTAGAAAACAATATATTAGATGGATGACTTTAATGCACTCTTGTTATGATTCTTATAGCTCTTTTCTGTAAGATAATAATAGGCTTTGTTATAGTTCTGCACGCTGTTGCCCAAACATCAACACAGTAATTCAAATGTGGTACAATTATTGCATTACACAGCAAATACAAGGCTTTATCGTTCAATAAGTCTTTCACTCTGTATAATACAGCCGTGGATTTAGATATTTTTGCTTTAACAGAATTTATGTGCTGCTTCCAAGACAGTTCATCATCAATAATTATTCCCAAAAACTTTGTTTCATTCACTACATATTTCAACACCATTAATTATGAAAGGAACAGCAGAAGATATCTTTTCATTACTAAAAATCATAAAGTTTGTTTTATCTGTGTTCAATGATAGCTTATTTAAATCAAACCAAGTTTGTATCTTGACAAACTCCTTATTAATTAACTCTAACAATTTTTCCAAGGCATAACTCAAATAAAAAAAAGTGGTGTCATCAGCAAAAAGGACACAATTGAGAATACCAGACACATCCATCAGATCATTGATACATAAAATAAACAACTTCGGTCCCAATACACAGCCCTGTGGCACTCCACATGAAACACTACAGAGTCCAGATCTTAAATAATCTATTTGTACAAATTGTTTTCTGTCATGCAAATAGCTACGTATCCACTGCAAAGCAGGTCCTCTGATACCATATTTATCCAATTTTCCAAGTACAAGCCCAAAACCAGAAAAGTTGGCACGTTGTGCAAATCGCAAATAAAAACAGAATACAATGACTTGCAAATCTTTTTCAACCCATATTCAACTGAATAGAATGCAAAGACAATATATTTAATGTTCGAACGGAGAAACTTTATTTTGTTTTGCAAATAACCATTAACTTAGAATTCAATGGCAGCAACACATTGCAAAAAAGTTGGCACAGGGACATATTTACCACTGTGTTACATCGCCTTTCCTTTTAACAACACTCAGTAAACGTTTGGGAACTGAGGAGACCAATTTTTGAAGCTTTTCAGGTGGAATTCTTCCCCATTCTTGCTTGATGTACAGCTTAAGTTGTTCAACAGTCCGGGGTCTCCGTTGTCGTATTTTACGTTTCATAATGCGCCACACATTTTCAATGGGGGACAGGTCTGGACTGCAGGCAGGCCAGGGGAGGACCCGCACTCTTTTGCTACGAAGCCACGCTGTTGTAACACGTGCAGAATGTGGCTTGGCATTGTCTTGCTGAAATAAGCTGGGGCGTCCATGAAAAAGACGTCGCTTGGATGGCAGCATATGTTGCTCCAAAACCTGTATGTACCTTTCAGCATTAATGGTGCCTTCACAGATGTGTAAGTTACCCATGCCTTGGGCACTAATGCACCCCCATACCATCACAGATGCTGGCTTTTGAACTTTGCGCCTATAACAGTCCTGATGGTTCTTTTCCTCTTTGGTCCGTAAGACACGACGTCCACAGTTTCCAAAGACAATTTGAAATGTGGACTCATCAGACCACAGAACACTTTTCCACTTTGCATCAGTCCATCTCAGATGAGCTCGGGCCCAGCAAAGCCGGCGGCGTTTCTGGATCTTGTTGATGAATGGCTTTTGCTTTGCATAGTAGAGCTTTAACTTGCACTTACAGATGTAGCGACGAACTGTAGTTACTGACAGTGGTTTTCTGAAGTATTCCTGAGCCCATGTGGTGATATCTTTTACACACTGATGTCGGTTTTTGATGCAGTACCGCCTGAGGGATCGAAGGTCACGGGCATTCAATGTTGGTTTTCGGCCTTGCCCCTTACGTGTAGTGATTTCTCCAGATTCTCTGAACCTTTTGATGATATTACGGACCGTAGATGGTGAAATTCCTAAATTCCTTGCAATAGCTCGTTGAGAAAAGTTGTTCTTGAACTGTTCGACAATTTGCCCACGCATTTGTTCACAGAGTGGTGACCCTCGCCCCATCCTTCTATGTGGATGACTGAGCATGTCAAGGAAGCTGCTTTTATACCCAATCATGGCACCCACCTGTTCCCAATTTGCATGTTCACCTGTGGGATATTCCAAATAAGTGTTTGATGAGCATTCCTCAAATTTCTCTGTCTTCTTTGTCACTTGTGCCAGCTTTTTTGAAACATGTTGCAGGCATCAAATTCCAAATGAGCTAATAATTGCAAAAAATAACAAAGTTTACCAGTTCGAACGTTAAGTATGTGGTCTTTGCAGTGTGTTCAATTGAATATAGGTTGAAAAAGATTTGCAAGTCATTGTATTCTGTTTTTATTTGCGATTTCCACAACGTGCCAACTTTTCTGGTTTTGGGCTTGTACAATAGTATGGTCAATTGTATCAAACGCCTTTTTTAGATCAACAAACACACTAACACAATATGGTTTTTGATCCACTGCTGCAGTTACATATTTCGTCAACTCCATAAGAGCTATGGAAGTTGATTTATTTGATCTGAACCCATATTGACTGTTACTTAAAATGTTATGTTTATCTAGAAAAAGGTCAAATCTAAATACAAATAATTTTTCTAAAATGTTTGAGAATTGTGGCAGCAATGAAATAGGTCTGTAGTTGTATAGACACCTGTCACCATTCTTAAAAAGAGGAACACCTTAGCTATTTTCATTCTGTTCAGAAATATTCCAGATGAA
The DNA here is from genome assembly GCA_038048925.1 of Garcialebias charrua. Classification (NCBI taxonomy): domain Eukaryota; kingdom Metazoa; phylum Chordata; class Actinopteri; order Cyprinodontiformes; family Rivulidae; genus Garcialebias; species Garcialebias charrua. The sequence goes on along the minus strand of JBBPBX010007020.1, from coordinate 48,942 downwards.
AATGACAAATTACAAATATATGTGAATGGCTCGATAACATAACTTATGATTTCTTTTATAACCATCATGTCCATATCTTCACAGTCTTTTGATCTTATATAAACAATTTTTTTGACTACCGGTACCATCAGTATTTCTTCCTTGTCGGTTCCCTTTAGAAACATGCTATTTACACTACTATTAATGGAATGACCTGTATTTGTGTCCAATTTTGGTATTTTTGCAGCAAGGTTAGATCCAACTTTCACAAAAGAATTGTTAAATCCATTTGCGATTTCACTTTCATCGTGGATTTCCACATTGTTTTCAACAAAACATTTCTTACATCCTGGAGACACTCCGTTGTTCTCCTACACTTACATTACCAAAACCTCTCTTTACTTGAGACATTTTATATATCCTTGCATACTATGAAAGTATTAGGACTTTAGAAAGTGGCAGCTCAGCTAAAATGTATTTACAGGGGGTATGGTCCAATGTGACTTGGTGGACAAGCCCCCCTAGTGGTCTGTATACTGTACTTTTTTTGTTGTTGTTTTTAACACATCTCATTTTCAGTTGTTTTTGTGTTTTTGGTATTTGCAGCATGTTTTTTTTTTGATTGTGTGTTTCTTCATTTATTTTCTGTGATTGAAGATTTATTTTTTCTGTTGCATTTGTTTTTTTGTTTAAGAGTTAGGATTATTCATGTGTTTGCAGCACGTTTTAACTGTTTGCTGTGCATTTAGGTGTGTGTAGCTTGTTTGCACCGGTCGTCCACCGTTGAGACGGAACTCCTTAGTGACTGACCATGAAAGATGTACCTCTTCTGGTGTAAGTTGAACTAGATTTTTACAGAAGCTCTCATATTAAAAATCAAAGCACCACCTAGTGGTCAAATATAAAAATCTAACGTTTGGTAATAAAGGTACAAAGAAAAAACATTACTGAAAGGTACGGAAGCGCATTGCATTCAACCATGAAAATATATTTTTTTGGAGCTTATGTAGTAAAAACGTGATAATTATGTAGTAAAAACGTGATAATTATGTAGTAAAAACGTGATACTAAGTAGTAATAACGTGATACTATGTAGTAAAAACGTGATACTATGTAGTAAAAACGTGATAATTATGTAGTAAAAACGTGATACTAAGTAGTAATAACGTGATACTATGTAGTAAAAACGTGATACTATGTAGTAAAAACGTGATAATTATGTAGTAAAAACGTGATACTAAGTAGTAAAAACGTGATACTATGTAGTGAAAACGTGATACTATGTAGTGAAAACGTGATACTATGTAGTGAAAACGTGATAATTATGTAGTTAAAACGTGATAATTATGTAGTGAAAACGTGATACTTATGTAATTAAAATGCGATACTAATTCAGGAGGAGCGTTTCCTTTAAATAGAGTAGACCTGCAGACTTCCACATATGTCAGATGGGACAATGGTTAAGACAGCTGCCTTTCACGCAGATGACCCAGGTTTGAGTCTGACCTGGTCTGAATGATTTTTTTCTTCTTCTTTGGATTATTTATATAATAATATTTATGCTGAAAATACTTTGCTTATCAGCGTGATTGGGGTGTAATGTGGTTAAGTGACATCTTAATTTATTAGGCTTCATGCTGTCCGCTGCTAATATTTTAAGACATAACAGACACACCGGTCTTTCCTCATCTCCCACCTCACAGTGAAGCCAAGCGCTAAATACGCTTTCTTATTATCTTCGTCTGTCTTCGCCTTTCTTTTAATCCCTGTTAAATATTTCTCCATGCTGTATCGTCACTGCACTTTCTAAACTTCTCATGCGCTGCTGTGGCTTCTTACTCTGTGAAAAAACTATTCTGCGCGCTCAGTCTGACAATAACAGCGCCACTGCCCCTACTGGCGCAGATGTGTAATTACACTTACTATTTCATACAGTTCAATATTATTAAAATGTAAACACTCAAGTAACAAGTTAGTGCCTATTGTATTTTAAGGAAATTTTAACTTAGTTCATATCTTATATGTTACCGTTTTTCTGTTACATTTTATTGTTTTATGTAATTGGGACCCTGTGTACATAATCTCGCTGCACTGCACACATCCCATTGCGAACAACAATAAAGAATCTCCGTGTGTGACATTACACGAAATAGTCCAATTACAGTTACTAACACCTCAGAGCAACAACATAACAGGTCAAAGTTAAAGAAATACACCAAACTGTTGACAAATCTCTGAACTTACATCATTAAGGCCTTGTAAGTGTCCTGTAGCATTCACATGGGGCTTCTCCATGCCCTTCGTGTGTAAGTGATAGTCAGGTTTGTTAAGAACATGCACACACACACCCAGGAAGGAGGTTGAGTAGCATGAAGTAGAACCACTAGCCTGAGGAACAGCTTCTACCCTGACGCTGTTAGACTCAGTAATATCTAACCATAATAATCACTTTGAAGAATAACATGATTTTGTTGATCTGTTTTACGCTGCTGTGTTCATTTGTACTCATGTTCGTGCTGCTGTTCGATGTGATGTTTTTGTGCTATTAGTGCCAAGTGTATTTTTAGATTATGTTAACTTAGTTCATATCTTAGATGTTACTATTTTTCTTTTGCATTTTATTGTTTGCTTTAACTGGGACCCAGTGTACATAATGTTGTTCCACTGCATGCACCAAATGGCCTGCAAACGACAATAAAGACTGTTTGAGTGTAAAGCAAGGGATTACATGAATTATTATTATTTCTTTCACAAATATAGTCTATTAAAGTTACTAATAGCACAGCTCTATAAAATTACAAAATATCAAAATAATACAAGACATACACCTGTTGTATTAGTACATGTTGTTCATTTTATTAAATTTTCATCTGTGTAACAACTTTGTTCTGCGTTCACATATACAGCAGCATATTCATTATGTTCGCTAGTTTGCTAGTGGTTCTACTTCATGCTACTCAACCTCCTTCCTGGGTGTGTGTGTGCATGTTCTTAACAAACCTGAGCATCACTTACACACGAAGGGCATGGAGAAGCCCCATGTGAATGCTACAGGACACTTACAAGGCCTTAATGATGTAAGTTCAGAGATTTGTCAACAGTTTGGTGTATTTCTTTAACTTTGACCTGTTATGTTGTTGCTCTGAGGTGTTAGTAACTGTAATTGGACTATTTCGTGTAATGTCACACACGGAGATTCTTTATTGTTGTTCGCAATGGGATGTGTGCAGTGCAGCGAGATTATGTACACAGGGTCCCAATTACATAAAACAATAAAATGTAATAGAAAAACGGTAACATATAAGATATGAACTAAGTTAAAATTTCCTTAAAATACAATAGGCACTAACTTGTTACTTGTTCTTCTGTTACTTGAGTGTTTACATTTTAATAATATTGAACTGTATGAAATAGTAAGTGTAATTACACATCCGCGCCAGTAGGGGCAGTGGCGCTGTTATTGTCAGACTGAGCGCGCAGAATAGTTTTTTCACAGAGTAAGAAGCCACAGCAGCGCATGAGAAGTTTTAGAAAGTGCAGTGAAGATACAGCATGGAGAAATATTTAACAGGGATGAAAAGAAAGGCGAAGACAGACGAAGATAATAAGAAAGCGTATTTAGCGCTTGGCTTCACTGTGACAAAGGTGGGAGATGAGGAAAGACCGGTGTGTCTGTTATGTCTTAAAATATTAGCAGCGGACAGCATGAAGCCTAATAAATTAAGATGTCACTTAACCACATTACACCCCAATCACGCTGATAAGCAAAGTATTTTCAGCATAAATATTATTATATAAATAATCCAAAGAAGAAAAAAAAAATCATTCAGACCAGGTCGGACTCGAACCTGGGTCATCTGCGTGAAAGGCAGCTGTCTTAACCATTGTCCCATCTGACATATGTGGAAGTCTGCAGGTCTACTCTATTTAAAGGAAACGCTCCTCCTGAATTAGTATCGTATTTTAACTACATAAGTATCACGTTTTCACTACATAGTATCACGTTTTAACTACATAATTATCACGTTTTAACTACATAATTATCACGTTTTCACTACATAGTATCACATTTTCACTACATAGTATCACGTTTTTACTACTTAGTATCACGTTTTTACTACATAGTATCACGTTTTTACTACATAGTATCACGTTATTACTACTTAGTATCACGTTTTTACTACATAATTATCATGTTTTTACTACATAATTATCACGTTTTTACTACATAAGCTCCAAAAAAATATTTTCATGGTTGAATGCAATGCGCTTCCGTAGAAAGGAATGCATTATTTTATATGATTAAAAAAAGACAAAACAAAGATTATTATTCAGTTAAACTGCTTTTCTCTGATGTGGATCATCCCCATGTGTCTGTTTAAAGATGACTTACATCCAAACCTTTGTCCACAAAGATCACAAGCAAATGCTTTCTGTCCTGTGTGAACTATCACGTGTGTGTTTAAATGTGACTTGCATCCAAACTTTTGTCCACAAAGATCACAAGCAAATGCTTTCTGTCCTGTGTGAACTATCATGTGTGAGTTTAAAGTTGACTTCCGTCCAAACCTTTGTCCACAAAGATCACAAACAAATGCTTTCTGTCCTGTGTGAACTATCATGTGTCTGTTTAAATCTGACTTGCATCCAAACCTGTGTCCACAAAGATCACAAGCAAATGCTTTCTGTCCTGTGTGAACTATCATGTGTTTGTTTAAATCTGACTTGCATCCAAACCTGTGTCCACAAAGATCACAAGCAAATGCTTTCTGTCCTGTGTGAACTATCATGTGTGAGTTTAAAGTTGACTTCCGTCCAAACCTTTGTCCACAAAGATCACAAACAAATGCTTTCTGTCCTGTGTGAACTATCATGTGTCTGTTTAAATGTGACTTCCGTCCAAACCTTTGTCCACAAAGATCACAAGCAAATGCTTTCTGTCCTGTGTGAACTATCATGTGTGTGTTTAAAGTTGACTTCCGTCCAAACCTTTGTCCACAAAGATCACAAACAAATGCTTTCTGTCCTGTGTGAACTATCATGTGTTTGTTTAGATTATCCTTTCTGTTAAATCTTTTTCCACAGTCTTTACAACTAAATGAGGTCTGTCTTGACTGTCTTTTCTCGACTGAGCCTCCAGTTTTCTTCACTTCAACACATTCCTTGACAACCAAACAACTTGAAGACATCACTGACTGACTTGTCTTGTGAAATTGTTTCCCGTGCTCAGTGAAGCTGCAAGATTTGTTGACAGTGTTTACGCCTGACTCAGGAGCTCTGCTCTTCTTCCAGTCTTTGTCACCGTCTTCAGGTTCTGACCCAGAGTCTGATAAGTCTTTTAGCTGAGAGTCAGAGTCATTCACATCATCACCTTCATCATCCTCACTGACTTCAGTCTCTGAAGAGCTGCAATCATCTCCATAAGTATTTAGATCTGGGTTCCTGGTAGTCTCTGCTCCTCCACAGTCCTCTCCACCAGTTGATGCTTTCATCTGGTCAGCTGAACTGCTGGTTGGAAGATCTTCCTCTTTTACTTGGTGCTGATGAAGCTGTAAAAATAGATGTTTCTCTTCATCTTCCTCACTCTTCAAAGGAACAGCAGTGAATGCAAACCCGGGGTCATCAGTCTCTGTTTTCACACAAAACTGCTCTCCCTCTTGACTGGTCCACAGTTCCTCATCTTCCTCCTTTATGTTGAGGGTCTCTGGATCCGGTTGATCCATCCCAAGCATCTGTACTTCAGGAGCTTCTTTAATCAGAACCATCTGCTGAACATCTGCAGGGACCACAGAAAACGTGAACATCAGGCACAATTATAACTTTAAATTCACAAATACAGGTAGCCCCCGACTTACGAGCGCTCTGACCTACGAGCGTCCGGACTTACGAGCTGGCGAACGAGCAGTAAATTTGTAAAAAATACAGCACTTTTTTGTGTTTTTAGATGAAAGTGTGTTAGCTAACCGTTTGGAAACACGTTTCCGACCATGTTTATGAACTAATATGAACGTTTTTGATGAAAAACGAGTGTTCGTAGTAGCGCTAGCATAAATGTTCTAACTTACGAGCGAAAATCCGTACTTACGAGAACACGTGCTTCGTGTTCCAACTTACGAATTTTCGTGTTACGAGCAACTCGCAGGAACAGAACTCGCTCGTAAGGCGGGGACTACCTGTACAGCGATGCTTGAAAGTTTGTGAAGCCTTTAAAACTTTATAAATGTCTGCATAAAAATGACCTAAAACATCATCAGATTTTCACACAAGTCCTAAAAGTAGATAAAGAGAACCTAGTTAAACAAATGAGACAGAATATTATACTTGGTCATTTATCGAGGAAAATTATCCAATATGCTGGTGAAGATTCTCAGTCATCCAGGACATGATAAAATCAAAAAGGCATTCAATACAAGATCAACTGGACTTTATTTGTTGCAGAAAACGTTTCGAATCAGTGAATTGAAAAAGCCTCCTGGATAGGAGTCGAAACGTTTTCTGCAACAAATAAAGTCCAGTTGATCTTGTATTGAACGCCTTTTTGAAAATGATCCAATATTACATGATTTTTCCTGAGATTTGTCAAGCTGTTTTATCAGTAATGCACAAAAATTAATTAAATATTGACGAGAGCATGTACTTCCGGTTCCGGCGAGCTGACGAACAGCTGCTCCCTCTGGTCTCTCTGTAGTCTTTATCATCAAACTGACCCGTTTTTTTGAATTGGACTAAAGTTGGTCCACCTTCCAACTGACTCAGAGAGCCGAACTGGACCGTCCCAAAAAAATAAATAAAAAATAATAATAATTCCGGCCCAGGACCGGCCGCTACACTCCACCGGTCATTCTGAGTGCATCTTGCAAGCCAGGTGAGTCCTCGAGCTGGGGAGCCGTCCCATGAAGCCCCAGTGTTTCTTTGCCACTCTCACTGGATCCAAACTGAACTTCCCATCTGGATCTGTGGTTCTCCTGGTTCAAACAAGATTCGCAGGGAAGTTTTATGCTGACTTTTCTGCTGCCCTTTGTTTGTTTGAATTGGCCTCGTGGCGTGGGGGGAAGTGTACCTGGTCGAACCTGTGTTCCAGGACCAGAACTGAACCAAGTTGGCTGTGGAGGACTTCGTTCTACATTAAAGCCGGTCTCACCACCGTGGAAACTGCTGCTCTCACCTGGAGTCACTGGAGGTGACGCGCAGCTGCTTTGAAGTGCTGCTGAAACTGAACGGGAGCAGAGATGGGCAGTGACGACTTCAGCCTCTTCGTGGGAAGGTGGCCTTTCATGCTATGGTGATCGGACGAGCAGAGTGACGTGAAGCGCGGAGTGGCTGCAGCTGCGCTGTTTTGGTGCTTGTTTTCCCACTGCTGCTCCCTGCTGACCTGAAACAGGCTTGGACCATGCCTTTAATTTCAGGAGGATCTTCTGGCAGTTCACTCTACTATCCATCCATCTATCCATCCATTTTCTTCCGCTTATCCTGGGTCGGGTCGCGGGGGTAGCAGCCTAAGTACTGCCTAAGAGTTCACTCTATTTGCTACAAATTATTTGTTTCTATTCGTTGATTATGGGTCCAGCTTCTGTTCCCCATGGCCACATCCATTCTTATTCACAAGGGGGCTGGGGCCCCCCTCAGCCCAATTCAAACTGTAGTTGGGCCTCCACAACGGATTTGTTTGCCCATTTAACTTGTGACGCTTTATGGTCTGAGACTTTTCTGCACCATTCATATTATTGCCATTATTTTCAGATCTCAGACTATCTGGAATCACTGAATCTTATTAACACATCTGGATCTGCCCATCACTGCAACTTTCACAGTTTTTGGGTTCTGAATGATCGTGTCTTCATTAATGTTTCTCATGGTTCAATTATGGGGGCTAAATGTCACACTGTTAACTCCTGTAATTACACATCAGTGACAAAGAAGTCAAGAAAATGTCTGATAATAATGTTATTGATCTCAGGGATTCAGCCCCCCCACACACACTAATTATAGTACACCAAATGACTAAAAATAAGTCTGGTCTTCGTTTCCTGCATGTAAACACTCGTAGCCTTCTAAAAAAACTTGATTACTTGAAAATTCAGGTCAGTTCTTCTGGGGCAGATGTGATCTTCATCTCTGAAACTTGGCTCAACAAATCTGTTCTGAATAATGATCTGGTAATCAATGGGTTTAAGATCTATCAATGTGATAGTGAAAAAAAGGGGGGGGGGGTGGAGTCGCTATCTACATCAGAGATTCTTTGGCTGCCAGTATTGCGTCTAAAAAAACAATCCCAAACCAGTTTGAGGCTTTAGATGTGAACATCCCTTTGAAAGGAGGTCAGATCTTATCTGTAGTGGAATGTTATCGTCCCCCCTCCGCAACACCAGAGGCTCTGTCCTCCCTGACAGAATTCATAGGAAATTTAAAATACAATGAAATTTTGGTGGCAGAAGATTTCAACATTGACTGGGATAAGTCGACCCCCCTCTGTGATAAATTCAAGGAATGTTGCCTATCTCTCAATCTACGGGTAACCCAACTCTAACTCTCCCACTAGACCAAACAAAAATTGTCCTGAAGAATCTTCCATCTTAGATCTGTTTCTAACAAATATGCCTCACAAATTCCCTGGTACAGGTGTATTTGCTAACATTCTAAGTAGGCATGTAACGAGATCTCGTTGTACGAGATCTTGCGATATTAAACTCCCGCGATATCTCTCGTTGAGAGGTAACGTTGTCTCGCGAGATGCTAATGCTAGCGCTAGCAGAGCCCCTAGCAAGTCAGCGTCACGGACAGCATGGCTTCGCCGGATGAAGTTGCTATAGAAGACGCCCCAACTACTGATGGAGGGTGCCGCAGACGAGACGCCTCTACATTGATGGAGGGTCCCAAACTGCCGACGCTGCCCCGAATGTAAAGACACGCGTGTAAACACCGGTGTGACCGGTGTTGCCAGATAGAGTCCCACCCACCCAAAGCACTCTTTACCCGCAAAAGGCAGAAGGAAAATCGCGGTGAACCGCCCAATCTGGCAACACTGGTGAGTGACGGCTGCAGATTCAGCGCTGTTTATGTTCAATTTTTGGAAAGTCCTGCGTGAATATCTATTTTTTTTAACAAAGTTGAACGTTCTAAGGTCTAAGGAGATTCGATCAGTAAAATGAAGACATGTTAAAACAGAATAAAAGCCTTTTTGCGGCATGAAACCGATTTTTGAAGTTTTCTTGAACTAATGTTAAAATCTCGTCTCGTTCTCGCGAGATCTGTGATTTTCTCGTCTCGTCTCGTGAGTTTTGTGTATCGTTACACCCCTAATTCTAAGTGATCACTGTGTGATAACAGCTCTTAGAACGATTAAACTTCCTCCTTCTAAGCCCAGAATAATTCAAAAAAGGGATTTGAAACATTTTTGTGAACAGTCATTCCTCTGGGATCTATCCCACTTTGATTGGCAACGTATTCTATTAATCAATGACGTGAACACCGCTTGGAACTATTTTCATAATAGTTTCATTTACTTTTGCCCTTTATCCACAGGGCCTGTTTGCGCTCGTTCGGTCTCCTTCGTAACTAGTTAACAACTAGTTATGGAGTGTACCCACAGGGCCTGTTCACGTGAAACCAGACCTATTTTGGGACCTTCTTGACTGGGGTACATAAGTCTAGTTCTTGTAGGGTCCAGTTATGACATCAGCACAGTGTGGTCACTGATTGGTCAGGAGGCGTATTCCTAGGTCTGAGGGCGGAGAACAACAAGTCGGAGGAGCATATTTTTTAGAATCAACACAGGCTAATAATTATGTCACAACCGTGGTCAAACGCGGAGGTTCAGGCTTTTCTGTATTTGCTGGCCGATGAAAATTTTCAGAGGGAGCTGGATGGAGTGATGTGCAATAAAAAGATTTTTCAAGAGGTGTCTGCGCAGGTGAGTGTTTTCTAACTTTAAACATATTTCCAGTGAGTCATACAACTGTTTCTTAGCTTTTTTGGACTGCGAAAAGACAGTTTCAGAGACTGGCTTCAGGCAACAGCCGAGAGGCTTTTAGGAAAAAAGAAAAAAATATATATGGCAGAACGGCTCGTTTCTCTGTAATTTAACAAGAAAATCACATAAACAATTTTTTAGCTCAAAATTATAGCAGAGGTGTGTCTCAGTCTAACGTTTTCTTAATAAATGTACTTTAATGGTCTAATCAGCTTTATTTAAACTAGTTTCGCGCTTGGTGCTCCGTGAATGCAGGGGACAGAACCAAGAAGTAGGAGCGCAGCTCTTTCTCTGAAATTTATTAAGAAAAGCACCTAAACAATTATTTGTTAGCTCGAAATTGTAGCAGAGGTGTGTCTGAGTCTATCATTTGCTTAATACATGCACTTTAATGGTCAAATTCGCCGAGGCGGTGCAGCTGTTTTCAAGGTTCGAAGCAGAGCAGAATGAGGTGTATGGCAGGCCGTTTGAGTCATTAATAGCAAGTGAAGATTCTCAGTCATCCAGGACATGGTAAATTCTAAAAAGTGCAAAGAAGGGAAAAAAAGTCTAAAGTATAGTATAATAAATAAAGTCCAGTTGTTTTTGTCTTGAACTTTTTTAAATTTATCATTATAGCCACGTTTTCATATTACGTGATACAACAGCCAACCTCATGCCATACATGTTACTGCTGCCATCAAGTACAGTGCTGTACTTCTGTTTTTGGTTTTGGTTCAGTCAGAATAAATGGAAACGGTCATATCTCAGTCCAAAAATGGTTTAAAAATATGGAAAAAAAATCCATAAATTTGTCACTTAGAATAGAATAGAATAGAATAGAATATATCTTTATTGACCTTGACATTGCACCGGGGCACAAAGACAACGTTAATGATTACGCACATTCATCATAGGATAGGGACGAGCGCACGAAGTCGCAGCAGTATAAAACCGCGCCACCACAATCAGATATGGAAAAAGGAAAGACACAATAGGTATCATTTGTGTTATTCAAAAAGAGAGTCTATCAAAGATTGCCTGAGGACACTCCATGATAAAGTCCCAAAAACTCTAACAGCATTAAGCACATCACACGAGACATAGTTGCAGTTTTGACGACAGGCGGGAGGAACAGTCTGTGTGTTTCTGTTCAGATAAGAGCAGTTCGCTGGTCTCAGAGCTCGGCTCCAACCGAGAACACACACACAGAAACCTCTTGGGGGAGGGTGGTTGGGAGGGCAGCGGGCCCTTCAGCTCCCAGCTCAGGAGAAGATTTGTAGGCAGCATTCAAGGCCAGAGACCAGATTAGATTTGTTGCTTATTTTTCAGTCAGACCACAGTGTTCTTTTTACTGCAGTCTTTTAGTCCAGGTGCAGCTTCTGGGTCCAAATCGCCGAATCGAGTCAGGTTCCGAGCTAAAAAGATCCTTCCGTATGTGCCCTGTTTGAATCCGAGCGGCTGTAAAAACGAGTCCCACACACCACGGTCCGCGGCAGCCGCCACTCACCACCGTGTGATTCAGCTCGCACAACAGCTGGGAAGGTCATTCATAGCCTGGTTCAAAGCATTTTTGCTGAGCAGGAAGTCTCGCCAGCTCGCCGATCGCGGCGGTCCCTCAGCCTTCAGTGGCAGGAGCCACCGGTATCCCAATAAATCACAGAGGTTCCACGTCCCCGACAGAGTGAGCGGACAGTTACATTAGCCTGCTCATCGAGTCCATAATGTAGCTCACCGCATGCGTGTCGAAAGGGCGCTCTGGCTCTCCCCGGCCAGAACGCTTCGCGGAAATTTATGTTATCGATAGTATCGATAGATGAAATGGCCCAGAAAGCAGTCCACGCACATAAATCCATCCCAAATTGGTTCGAGCGAGCGCTGAAGAGTTATAGACGAGACAAATGCAGAAGCAGGGAGGGGGAAACCAGCGAGGTTAGGAGCGAAAGGAGATGCGACCTGCCCTGCCGAGAGCTGAAGACTGAACTTAGGCCTATAGGCAGGGGTGAAAGTAGTTTTAAATTCTTGGGGGTACTATACAGATATATATATATATATATATAATAATAATAATAATAATAATAATAATAATGAATTCAATTTATAACGCATCTTTCATCCATCCATCCATCCATCTTCTTCCGCTTATCCGGGGTCGGGTCGCGGGGGTAGCAGCCTAAGTAGGGAGGCCCAGACTTCCCTCTCCCCAGCCACTTGGAGCAGCTCCTCCGGGGGAATCCCAAGGCGTTCCCAGGCCAGCCGAGAAACATAGTCCCTCCAGCGCGTCCTGGGTCTTCCTCTGGGTCTCCTCCCGGTGGGACATGCCCGGAACACCTCACCAGGGAGGCGTCCAGGAGGCATCCTAACCAGATGCCCGAGCCACCTCAACTGGCTCCTCTCGATGTGGAGAAGCAGCGGCTCTACTCCGAGTCCCTCCCGGATGACTGAGCTTCTCACCCTATCTCTAAGGGAGAGTCCAGCCACCCTGCGGAGAAAACTCATTTCAGCCGCTTGTATCCGAGATCTTGTTCTTTCGGTCATAACCCAAAGCTCATGACCATAGATGAGGGTGGGAACGTAGATCGATCGGTAAATTGAGAGCTTTGCCTTTTGACTCAGCTCTCTCTTCACCACGACAGACCGGTACAGCGCCCGCTTCACTGCGGACGCTGCACCTATCCGCCTATCGATCTCACGCTCCAGTTTTCCCTCATTCGTGAACAAGATCCCGAGATACTTAAACTCCTCCACTTGGGGCAGGACCTCCTCCCCGACCCGGAGAGGGCATGCTACCCTTTTCCGGCTCAAGACCATGGCCTCGGATTTGGAGGAACTGATCCTCATCCCGGCCGCATCACACTCGGCTGCAAACCGCTCCAGTGAAAGCTGTAGATCACGACCTGATGAAGCCAATAGGACCACATCATCTGCAAAAAACAGAGAAGCGATTCTAAGGCCACCAAAACGGATCCTCTCAACACCTTGGCTGCGCCTAGAAATTCTGTCCATAAAAGTTATGAACAGAATCGGTGACAAAGGGCAACCTTGGCGGAGTCCAACTCTCACCGGAAACGAGCCTGACTTACTGCCGGCAATGCGGACCAAGCTCTGACACTGATCATATAGGGACCTAACAGCCCTTATCAAAGGGCCTGGTACCCCATACTCCCAGAGTACCCCCCACAGAACCCCCCGAGGAACAAGATAGAATGCCTTCTCTAAGTCCACAAAGCACATGTAAACTGGTTGGGCAAACTCCCACGCACCCTCCAGGATCCTGTTGAGGGTGTAGAGCTGGTCCAGTGTTCCACGACCAGGACGAAAACCACACTGCTCCTCCTGAATCCGAGGTTCGACTATCCGACGGACCCTCCTCTCCAGAACCCCTGAATAGACCTTACCAGGGAGGCTTAAGAGTGTGATCCCCCTATAGTTGGAACACACCCTACGGTCCCCCTTTTTAAATAGGGGAACCACCACCCCAGTCTGCCAATCCAAGGGAACTGCCCCCAATGTCCACGCGATATTGCAGAGTCGCGTAAGCCAACACAACCCTACAACATCCAGAGCCCTGAGCAGGGTTTCTGCAGGTTTCAACAACTCAAATTTAAGACTTTTTTTAGACCAGTATGAATCAAATTTAAGACCTATCGCCAAAATTTTTTTAAACGTTTTAATTATCACCTCTTTATTCCAAAATTTGACTGACATATCAAATCACACAAAAAACAGGTTGCTACTTGACTATTCTGTTAGTAAAATATTGAATAATTAAAAAATAAAAAGTTAGTCAGCTTCAATAAAAAATAAATGTACACAAACATATATACAAATGTATGCTTTATACCTGCACAATATGTAGCTGCTTTGTAAAATGTGTCCTTGAGGGACAAGTGTAACCTGGATTAAAGGTGTGGATTGTTTTAACCTGGATGGGGCAGCTGTGGCTGAGTTGTTAGAGCAGTCGTCCTCCAATGCAAGAGTTGGGGGTTGGAATCCACCAGCAGTCACATGCCTAAGTGTCCATGGGCAAGACACTGAACCCCATGTTTGTGCCCCATTGGTGTATAAATGTGAGCTAAAGCTCTGATTAGTCTCTTTAGAATAATTTGTTCAATTAGCTTTGTAATCTAGTAGAGTGCTGTATGAATGGGTAAATGAGGACATGTAGTTCTTTACACTACAGTGTAACGCACTTTGAGTATCAATTAGATAGAAAGGTGCTATATAAGAACAGTCCATTTACCATTACAAGTGTGGATCATTGTAACCTGGGTTAAAAGTGGGTATCATGGCAGTGAAGCCTTCGTCTTCAACCATCAACAGAGGCCTCATGTCAGTGACGTTCATGTAAGGATCTTTCAGTCTCTGCTGCTTGCTGTGGTGTGCATGATGTCTGTCCATCATGAAGGCTGTCATTGTTTGTTGTTGTTTTCTGGAATGAGAGAGAGTTTATATGTATTATAGCATAATTTACTCAAGAAATGCCTTGTTTCACTTACAGTGCTAGTAAACACACACACACACACACACACAAATATAAAATACTAATTACACACACTTGAGTATATGAAATAAATTCCTGTAATTCCTGTTTAAATGCAATTCATCCTTCCATACAATGCAGTGTCTTCAGAATTTGCCAGCAAATTAATAGTTGAAGCTAAATCATTAAATTATCACCATCTTTGTGTTAGATTTATTTATAAATCACATTTAAACACAGCTTGTACCATTGCATTAAAAATAAAAACACACACATTCTCCATCACTGTCACAGCTAATGGTGAATCCAGACCGAATGCGTTTTCTACTGCAGGAACGTCCAGTTTACATGCAAAGTCAATGGTGGACGCACCTCCAGGCGCCTCCTGGCGTCTTGCGTCACGTCGCGTGCGTGTTGAGCATGCTGGAGAGCGATTTCCGTGCACGTGAACCCGCGTCAACCTCCAAAGCACGCCTCCAACATGCTGAAGATTTCGCCGTTCAACTTTCAAACGCCGCTCAAACTCTACCCGATTGGTTGGTGTGTCAACCAATCAGGGAGAGTCGGGGGAGAAGAGAGGGGGTCAGGGGGAGAGTCCCTATGTGACGCGGAAACCAGTGACGCGGAAACCATTGCGCATGTGACGTATTGTTTGTGGAACACAGAAAAAACCCGCGGAGTCATGGAATATGGAAGAGAAACTCATTGTAGCTGTGTGTTCGCGACAATTCCTTCACAACCAGTCAAGTCTGCTCCACAGAGACAGAAATAAAGAGCTCCTCACCTCGCGGAGTGCATTGACGACTCGGTACACCGGTAAGCTCCTCCCCCACACCCCCGCAGCAGCAGGGTTGCCAGATAAACATGAATTTTATTTTTTTATTTATTTATTTTTACCCCTTTTCAGTGCAAATGTTCACTAAACTCAACACATTATTAATCTTATCAGACCCTCACGCAGCAAATATGACAGTTTGGGTAAAAAAAAATAAAAAATAAGCAACAGTACTAGATGATTAATTAATTTTTATCTGGCAACCCTGCGCAGCAGTTTTCTGGGTAGTTTCGCTTCTGGCTTTTTGGTCTGGACACAAAGTGCGTCCACTTGCGTGCGTGTTGAGCTTTTTTGCAGTTGAAATCGCGTTTGGTCTGGATGTACCATGAGAAACAAGCAGCAGCTTCAGCTACCAGACACTGATATTACGTTTTCTCACTTTGAAACAGAACAAATATGGTTTAATAGACTGTTACCTGCTGCTCTTCCTTCATCGTGGTGAAGTTAGTTTACAACTCCGTCATGTTTATGTTTCATCCGCGTGGTTATCTCGTGTCGCGTCGTCACTTTTCAAAGCAGCATGTGTCCGTTTTTTATCTTTATGCCTGCGTCAGGTGCTCCCACACTTTCAAAGGACTCAAACAGTTTTCTCAGCGTCGCGTCGGTCATTTGTAAAATAACTTTGAAAAGTCTCTGTTCACTTCCGTCTCCCTCCTCTTCCTCTGTTAGCCACATACTGCAGTTTTTTTTTTCTTTTTTTTACTTTATCCAGTCAGCCAGCAAACAAACAACAAAAGCTCCGTGAAGACAGAGGGGACAGCAGGTCAGAGCGGGGTGGGGGCTAGCGGGGGACGAGCTCTCTGTACTTGCAGTGAGACCGCGCGACGCACACACCGAACACACACACTGCCCGAGCTGCAACACGCTGCATGTTTGTCACGTGGCTCACGTAGGAAGCTTGGTTTTTTTTAGCGCTTGAGGCAGGATTACGACGGCGCACGAAAATAAAACCTCTTCAAAAACAATTTAAGACTTCAACACAATAATTCAGCAAATTTAAGATTTTTTTTAGGCCTAAAATCAGGATTTTGAACTTTTTGACTATTTTAGACTTTTTAAGACCCCGCGGAAACCCTGCCTGAGGAACTCCGGGCGAATCTCATCCATCCCTGGAACCTTGCCACCGCGGAGCTTTTTAACCGCCTCGGCGACCTCAGCACCAGAGATTGGAGAGCCCGACCCAAAGTCCCCAGGCTCCGCTTCCTCAGTGGAAGACGTGCCAGAAGGATTGAGGAGGTCTTCGAAGTATTCTGCCCACCGACTCACAACATCCCGAGTTGAGGTCAGCAGCACGCCACCCCCACCATAAATGGTGTTGGTCGCGTGCCTCTTTCCCCCCCTGAGATGCCGGATGGTGGACCAGAATCACCTCGAAGCCGTACGGAAGTCATTCTCCATGGCCTCTCCGAGCTCCTCCCACGCCCGAGTTTTTGCCTCAGCAACCACCCGAGCTGCATGCCGCTTGGACTGCCGGTACCTATCAGCTGCTTCCGGGGTCCCACAAGCCAAAAAGGCCCAATAGGACTCCTTCTTCAGCCTGACAGCATCCCTCACTGCCGGTGTCCACCACCGGGTTCGAGGGTTGCCACCACGACAGGCACCAACAACCTTGCGGCCACAGCTCCGATAAGCTGCCTCGACAATAGAGGCGCGGAACATGGCCCACTCGGACTCCATGTCCCCCGCCTCCCTTGGAACGTGTTCAAAGCTCTCCCGGAGGTGGGAGTTAAAGCTCCGTCTTACGGGAGACTCTGCCAGACGTTCCCAGCAGACCCTCACAATACGTTTGGGTCTGCCAGGTCTGACCGGCATCCTCCCCCACCATCGGAGCCAACTCACCACCAGGTAGTGGTCAGTTGACAGCTCCGCCCCTCTCTTCACCCGAGTGTCCAAGACATGCGGCCGCAGATCAGATGAGACGACAACAAAGTCGATCATCGAACTGCGACCTAGGGTGTCCTGGTGCCAAGAGCACATATGGACACCCTTATGCTTAAACATGGTGTTCGTTATGGACAATCCATGACGAGCACAGAAGTCCAATAACAGAACACCACTCTGGTTCAGATCAGGGGGGCCGTTCCTCCCAACCACACCCCTCCAGGTCTCACTGTCATTGCCCACGTGAGCGTTGAAGTCCCCCAGTAGAACAAGGGAGTCCCCAGGAGGCGCACTCTCCAATACCCCCTCCAAGGACTCCAAAAAGGGTGGGTAGTCTGAGCTGCCGTTTGGTGCATAGGCACAAACAACAGTCAGAGCCCGTCCCCCCACACGTAGGTGAAGGGAGGCTACCCTCTCGTTCACCGGGGTGAACCCCAACGTACAGGCATCAAGATGGGGGGCAACAAGTATGCCCACTCCTACTCGGCGCCTCTCACCACGGACAATTCCAGAGTGGAAGAGTGTCCAACCCCTCTCAAGGAAACTGGTTCCAGAGCCAGAGCCATGCGTTGAGGTGAGTCCAACTATTTCTAGTCAGAAACTCTCAACCTCACACACAAGCTAAGGCTCCTTCCCCACCAGAGAGGTGACATTCCATGTCCCAATGGCCAGCTTCTGTAGCCGAGGATCAGACCGCCAGTGTCCCTGCCCTCGGCCACCACCCATCTCACATTGCACCCGACCCTGTATATGAACATTTGTCTGTGGCTGAAAAAGCCACAGACAAATGTAAAACGGTTCACTTTATGGATCTGGGTCAATCTAATGAGTCACTAAACTAACACGGTTCACTTTATGGATCTGGGTCAGTCTAATGAATCACTAAAGTAACCCGGTTCACTTTATGGATCTGGGTCAGTCTAATGAGTCACTAAAGTAACCTGGTTCACTTTATGGATCTGGGTCAGTCTAATGAGTCACTAAAGTAACCTGGTTCACTTTATGGATCTGGGTCAGTCTAATGAGTCACTAAAGTAACCCGGTTCACTTTATGGATCTGGGTCAGTCTAATGAGTCACTAAAGTAACCCGGTTCACTTTATGGATCTGGGTCAGTCTAATGAGTCACTAAAGTAACCTGGTTCACTTTATGGATCTGGGTCAGTCTAATGAGTCACTAAAGTAACCCGGTTCACTTTATGGATCTGGGTCAGTCTAATGAGTCACTAAAGTAACCCGGTTCACTTTATGGATCTGGGTCAGTCTAATGAGTCACTAAAGTAACCCGGTTCACTTTATGGATCTGGGTCAGTCTAATGAGTCACTAAAGTAACCCGGTTCACTTTATGGATCTGGGTCAGTCTAATGAGTCACTAAAGTAACCCGGTTCACTTTATGGATCTGGGTCAATCTAATGAGTCACTAAAGTAACCCGGTTCACTTTATGGATCTGGGTCAATCTAATGAGTCACTAAAGTAACCCGGTTCACTTTATGGATCTGGGTCAGTCTAATGAGTCACTAAAGTAACCCGGTTCACTTTATGGATCTGGGTCAATCTAATGAGTCACTAAAGTAACCCGGTTCACTTTATGGATCTGGGTCAGTCTAATGAGTCACTAAAGTAACCCGGTTCACTTTATGGATCTGGGTCAATCTAATGAGTCACTAAAGTAACCCGGTTCACTTTATGGATCTGGGTCAGTCTAATGAGTCACTAAAGTAACCCGGTTCACTTAAAGGATCTGGGTCAATCTAATGAGTCACTAAAGTAACATGGTTCACTTTATGGATCTGAGTACTGTAAGTCTAATGAGTCACTGAAGAGTTTAAGAAGTATTAATGTTTTTCTGACTAAATGTTTATCAATTTTTATGTTAAGAATTAATGCTTAATGCAACACTTGTGAGAAAAAACATTTTAGTTTAGTGTCAAGCATTAAAGCCTTGAAGTGGGGGGTTTTGTGTGGCTTTGCTTCAAGGGCCCGTCCTTCTTCGAAGAGCTGGTCTTTGATGGAATGAATGCATATCACCCATCTCACTTCAAGCCTTGCAGTTCTTCTGAAAGGGAGTTAGGCAAATAAATATTCACAGCCAATTTTGTAAGATGTTGATAGAACACAGCTGGCAAACTGACTATTTTATCAAATTTAAGTGTATTCATTAAAACTGACCATATACTTAGTGTCAGGTTGACTTTTTACAGGCAGCTTTTGCTTTGAAGACACTGATTATGTGGAGGGGTACGGGCCCTACTCTTTTTCACATATAACTTTGTCTTTATTGGCAAAAGATGCAACAATCTAGTCAAAATAACAAATGTTATCCCTCACCCGTGCCTTGCACCGACTCACACAAAAACATGTTTGTGTTAAGATGAGAGT
Organism: Garcialebias charrua; assembly: GCA_038048925.1. Classification (NCBI taxonomy): domain Eukaryota; kingdom Metazoa; phylum Chordata; class Actinopteri; order Cyprinodontiformes; family Rivulidae; genus Garcialebias; species Garcialebias charrua. The sequence goes on along the minus strand of JBBPBX010007020.1, from coordinate 29,434 downwards.
GAAGTCATTATAGACACGCACGCACACGCACCACGCATACACATTCACACACCTCGAAGGTATAAAATAGGAGGCGCTCGGATGGATTTCTGAGGTCTGCCGTGGGTTTGATCAACGCCCGGTGTTTGTTGCATTGATGACATCTCCTGCCGAACGAAGAGGCTTCCTCGTTGGTATCAACGGTGAGGGATTTGATCCTTTACATCAATGCCTTTTGAGTGTGTGTAAAAGCTTGAGGCTTGCTGTTATTCGTGGCGGGGTTTAAATTGATACTCGATCCTAGCAAATAACAGTGTGTGTGTGTGTTGTTATTGAGCATGTTTATGCTTTGCAGAGTTTTATTGTATCTGTGGCAACTTTTTATTAAAGCATACTGAAGTACACAGTTCTGAGAGTGTGTTTTCATTGTGCCGACCTTTTTCCCGAGTCCTGCACATTATAAAATAAAATATCTTAAGACATTTTGGCGCTGCGAGGAGCAGGGTATTGGAGAAAAAGGCTGTACAATGTTTAAGAAAAGAGATAAAACAGATGCAGGAGTGAAAACTGAGTTGGTGGAGGGGTGGAGTGATGTCCAGTACCAGCAGATTGCTGCATGTTTGCGAGACAGAGGGGGACGCCCTTCTCCTTGTAATGATGCTTTAAATGCTGAGAATTCAGATGATTTTTTGACGGCTTTAAAAACAGTAGAAGTTAAAAAAGGGGCACCTGTGTGTGGTTTGCAGAAACCTGTGTGGATTTGTGCGACTGCATGGAAAAGCTTACATGAAAAGAATCAGCAAATACAGGCGCAAATGTTGAAGTACAAGGCCGCTTCGGAGGAAGCGCAGACAGACTGCTTGTTGCAGAAACAGCATGTGCAATTATTAAATGTGCAGTTGGAAAAAATGACAGAACTTGTAGAAGGAGCCATGTTGAAAAGAGAAAAGTACAGGAGGAAAAAACGAAGCGTCTCCCCAAAGGGAGTCAGAAATGATTACTTTTGGGACAAAGAGCAGGACGTGAGCAGTCAGGTGGAGGTTGCTCCTCCTGTCTCCTCGGTCTCCAGTCAACTGACGACGCGCGGGCCAAAAAGGGGTGCTCAGAAAAACACGAGACCCACTCGCTCTGCTCTCTGGAGAGCATTGATTCAATCAGGGGTTTCTCCTAATGAGATAGACGGGTTGCCTACGGAACAATTGAGGTCCAGATGTCAACAGGAAAAGTTAAAAGTGCATTGTGCTGGTCTTGACTTGGAAAATTTAACACGGGCCCTGAGTGACGTTTTCAAAGCAGCTCCTGCTCTCACCACTTCCTCAGCTGAGCTCAGACTCACGTGCAGCTGTGCAGTGGGGGAGCGGAGCGGGGAAGGGAGCGGGGCTGCTCAAGCTGAGCTCAGACCCACACGCTGCAGTGCAGTGGGGGAGAGGAGTGAGGAGAGGAGCCAGGCTGCTCATGTTGAATCAGACCGAGACTCCTCTGAAAATGAGAAAATCAGAGTGAGAAAAAAGAACAGAAAAGGCAAACCGAGAACACAGTTATATCCAGATTTGCAGGATTTGATGGACTTCGAATAAATAAATAAAAAGCCAGGCCCCAGAAATAAGAATTACAAATTGGTCAATAGATGATATTAGGCAAATAGAAATTTATTGGAAGAATAAAAATGTTCAAAAAGTTCTGGCACTCGTAGACACTGGGGCTGAGGCTACGTTAATTCACGGAAACCCTAACAGTTTAAATAGTCCTGTTGTTCCCTTTTCAGGTCTGGGAGGAAACATGATTTGATGTCGTTGTTGTTGTTGTTGTTGTTGTTGTTGTTGTTGTTGTTGTTAAGCATGAGAACAGAGTGAAAGAAATAGAGAAAGTGATTTAAGAGACTGAGGAAATGTGTTTCTCATCTGTTGTGAGTCTGAAATAAGCTTTGTTCTAAAAATGTGAGTGTGTTTGGAAAATGCGCGTGTGTACTGCAGCTCTGAGGAGATGTGTGCAGGATGAGAGTAGCGGAGGCAACATATGAGCCGTGGGCCAAGAAAGGTCGGTTAAAATTTGTTTTGTTTTTTATGTACAGCAGTGTTCGTGCATGTGCATTGCGGAATACCAGTGAACGAGAAAGAGCGTGACGTAGGCGCGCAGGTTCGTGTGTGAAAGTGGGAGTTATGCATGGAATGTTGAGCTGAAAAGTTGGAGAATGAGGAGCAGGGGAGGCTAGAGGAAGAATTAAGAGGGAGTTCAGAAGGAGCTGAGACAAAGCAGCTCTAAAAAAAAAAAGTGTTGGTTTTCATGCTTATTTTAAAAGAAAAGGTTTCCAAGTTTTTATTTCCTCTCTTCGAGTTTAAGGAATGAAACTTTTATCTAAAAAAGATCACTAATTTCTGTCATTCTATCTCAGTTTTTTGCTTTTTTCCAAAGCTTGATGTCGTGGTGTGTCGTTGTCTGTCTGATGGGACAACAGAGGTGGGCCCTGAGGATGACCAACTCCTGAGAGAGGCTCCTGAAGGGTGGTGGCTTGTCGTCTGCTGGGTCGACGCTTCATCGCTGCTGCAAAGCTGCTGCCTGCCAGCGCACCTGAGGATGGGTGTTCGTGCTCATCTGTGATGTGTGCTGATGACCACACCTCTGAAAAACGAGACGTGTCCTGATGAGGACGCTCTTTGCCACGAGATGAACAGACAGGACGGCTTCAAATGTCCTGTACATCGGTCCTGCTGGTAACAAGTGTGGACAGAGCGTGGGCAGAGCAGTGGTGTCCGGCGCGTGTAACGTTCCAGTGCAACGACCTTGTGCATCGACCTTTAAGGTGTGCGAGTTGTTCCAGAGGGTGGAGCCACGATCGTGAAGTGCTAGTTTGGGAACATTTTCATTTTTTATTGTTCTTTGAGTTTTTATTTTGTTTTATTTTACCTGAAGTGATAAAAACCTGAAATGATGAAATGAGATTTGTTTTTAAGACTAAATGATTATTAATTAGAGATGACATGCACATGAACAGATATGTGCTATAAACCTGAATAGGTTTTATCTGGACAGTAAAATCGTCCTTGAAAAGTAACTAGGTGCCTTTTTAAAGGATGTATGTGTTGTATGCTTGTGGAAATGGGGACAAAAAGACTTATTGATTGATTAATTGGCAATTCTGCTTTGCAGTCACTCTGGACCCTTTGATGCGCAACAAACGGGCCCATAAGTGCCAAAATTTGTGAAACTTGTGATTGAGTTTGTATGTCTGACTGTCCACTTGAAAGTGTTAAGGGAAGAAGTTTTACAGCTAATAAAGTGAGAATGTGCAGTATCCCTTCTTTACTTTTGTATTTTAGTGCTTTGTTTTGTAGGAAGGATCATATAATTAGATTAGTTGTAACACTGTCTTAGAATGATGATTGAACTTATATTGTGACTGGTAAATGTCCCATGAGGTGACAAGAAAAATTTTCAAAATTAGTCAGAAAAATCATAGGGTGGAATGAAGAGTTTAAGAAGTATTAATGTTTTTCTGACTAAATGTTTATCAATTTTTATGTCTTAATGCAACACTTGTGAGAAAAAACATTTTAGTTTAGTGTCAAGCATTAAAGCCTTGAAGTGGGGGGTTTTGTGTGGCTTTGCTTCAAGGGCCCGTCCTTCTTCGAAGAACTGGTCTTTGATGGAATGAATGCATATCACCCATCTCACTTCAAGCCTTGCAGTTCTTCTGAAAGGGAGTTAGGCAAATAAATATTCACAGCCAATTTTGTAAGATGTTGATAGAACACAGCTGGCAAACTGACTATTTTATCAAATTTAAGTGTATTCATTAAAACTGACCATATACTTAGTGTCAGGTTGACTTTTTACAGGCAGCTTTTGCTTTGAAGACACTGATTATGTGGAGGGGTACGGGCCCTACTCTTTTTCACATATAACTTTGTCTTTATTGGCAAAAGATGCAACAATCTAGTCAAAATAACAAATGTTATCCCTCACCCGTGCCTTGCACCGACTCACACAAAAACATGTTTGTGTTAAGATGAGAGTGAAGTCATTATAGACACGCACGCACACGCACCACGAATACACATTCACACACCTCGAAGGTATAAAATAAGGAGGCGCTCGGATGGATTTCCGAGGTCTACCGTGGGTTTGATCAACGCCCGGTGTTTGTTGCATTGATGACATCTCCTGCCGAACGAAGAGGCTTCCTCGTTGGTATCAACGGTGAGGGATTTGATCCTTTACATCAATGCCTTTTGAGTGTGTGTAAAAGCTTGAGGCTTGCTGTTATTCGTGGCGGGGTTTAAATTGATACTCGATCCTAGCAAATAACAGTGTGTGTGTGTTGTTATTGAGCATGTTTATGCTTTGCAGAGTTTTATTGTATCTGTGGCAACTTTTTATTAAAGCATACTGAAGTACACAGTTCTGAGAGTGTGTTTTCATTGTGCCGACCTTTTTCCCGAGTCCTGCACATTATAAAATAAAAATATCATAAGACAAGACCTAAATAAAAATGATCCAGAAAATCAAAAGAAAGAACTGGAAAAGCAGATGGAAAGGTTTAAGAACACTCTGAAGAAAGAAAATCTGATTCCACAAGACTTGGCCAAGGCAGAACAAGCTATTATTCAGTTTGTACAACAACATAAATTTACAACTGAAATAGCTTTAATCACCAGTGGCCTCAAAGAAGTCTCCAAGAGAAGTTCTCTGTACAAACTTGACCCAGTATTGCATGCTGGGATCATCAGAGTGGGTGGCAGGTTGAATAAAACAGCCATGCCTGTTGAAGCAAAGCATCCTGCAATTTTGACAAAGGATATGTATGTGTCAACTCTGATTTTGCATCATATTCATCAACAATTAGGACATACAGGAAGAGCTCATATGTTGTCAAGATTAAGATAAAATTACTGGATCATAAATGCTAATTCGGCTGCAAGAAAAATCATTTCTCATTGTGTTGTTTGCAGGCGTAACAGAGGAAAGTTTGTCGAACAAAAGATGGCGGATCTGCCAGTAGAAAGAGTCCTGCCAACCACCGCTCCTTTCACAAATGTAGGAGTGGATCACTTTGGTCCTATAAGTGTTAAAAGAGGACGAAGTCTCCTGAAAAGGTATGGAGTTCTGTTCACTTGTTTCACCAGCCGTGCAGTACATCTGGAAATTGCCTACACCCTCAATACAGATTCCTGTATAAATGCAGTCCGGAGGTTTATCTGTAGAAGAAGCCCAGTTTTAACTATCAGATCTGATAATGCCACAAATTTTGTTGGTGCAAATCGAGAGCTGAAGGAGAATTTGGCTGAGCTGAACCATGCAAAATTTCAAAATGCCTTTGTTCAGGATGGCATCAAATGGAACTTTAATATTCCAGCAGCCTCTCACCAAGGTGGAGTTTGGGAGCGTCTGATTCGTTCCATAAGAAGTATTTTGACCTCCGTTCTTAAAGAACAAGTTTTGGATGATGAAGGACTTCAAACAATCTTCTGTGAAGTTGAAGCTATATTAAACGACAGACCCATCACCAAGGTTTCAGATGACTCAAATGATCTTGAAGCGCTTACACCCAACCATTTGTTGTTGTTGAAAAACAAACCAGTTTTGCCACCAGGACTGTTCGACCAAAGTGATCTTCATGTCAGAAAAAGATGGAAACAAGTGCAATACATGGCAGAGCTGTTCTGGAAAAGATGGCTTTCCGAGTATTTACCTCTGATGCAGGAAAGACAAAAATGGACAAGAACACACAGGTGTCTCATTCCTAGAGATGTTGTCTTAGTTGCAGACTCTACAGCTCCAAGAGGATATTGGATGGTGGAAAAAGTCTTAAGTGTAAACCAGGATGCAAAAGGCTTGGTGCGTTCTGTGCAACTACAAACAAAGACCAGCGTTTTGGAAAGGCCTGTGACAAAACTTCTTTTGGGGGGGTGTGGCTAGAGCGCACGCTATGGTGTAGACGCACCTGCTCTGAGCTCCCAACCGATTCTTACTATTCAAGCAATATAACGTTTCTAATTCAGTTGCATCAGCTAGATGGTTGTATACTACAATCATATTGTGTTTGTGTACTCATGGCTACCAGGAGAGAACAAAAACTGCAGAAAGCAAACGCGGCTGCCGGCAGAGACGCAACTGATGACTCAGCAGAGCCAACGCCCCAGCTGTCAAACACAGAGACATCCGCTATTCTTTCAGCAATAACTGATTTGAGTAAGAAGATGGATGACAGATTTAACAACCTGGAGGCTTCCCTGCAAACTATGCAGGTCACTCTGACTGTCCACGAAGACCGGATTTCTACTTTGGAGGCGACCTGCAGCGACCGTGACGTCACGCTGTCCCAGCTGAAACAACACTGCGCGCAGCTGGAGGAGAATCACAAACTACTCCAACACAAGATCATCGACCTCGAAGCACGCTCTCGGCGTCAAAATATAAAAGTGGTGGGCTTACCAGAAAGAGCAGAGGGTATCAACCCTGTAAACTTTTTCGCCAATTTTCTGCAAGACTTGCTGGGACCGGCTAACTTCCCTACCCCGATAGAGGTTGACAGAGCTCACAGGCTGGGACAGCCCCCAGACGCCGGAGCGCGTCCCCGAGTCGTGATGGCACGGATTCACAATTTTCAAATTAAGGAGAAAATACTGCGGCTGGCACGTGAGAAAACCCCTCTGACATACGACGGGAGACGGATTCTCATCTTCCCTGATTTTCCAGCAGAGATAATAGGCTCTTTGCACGTCAACTTCCGTGTTCCGGTCAATGCGGTTCACTCACTTCCGGTCTATTGAATATGGCGTTTTATTAGAGGTGTTCGTGTTTTCAGGGCTTGCCCAAGCTGACTATTAACGATGTTAATCGCATTTGTAAGTCTCATCCAAAGCTCCAACGAGTAAATTAGAGAAAGGCTTTAAGATGTATGCCTCGTCTTACATCCACAAACACGAAGGTGAGTTTTACTTTGCTTCGATTGTGTGGCTAACGTTAGCTTTAGCTAATGCTAGCAGGCATTTTTACCAGTGATTTTGGTATAAATGTGTACCAATAAAGTACCTGAACATTCTCAGTTATTCAATCGGACAATGTTTAACCTAATAATTTCTATTTGTGTTCAGTATATATTGCTTTTTTGCTGTTGATAGTGTCAAACAGAGACGAGGTAACAGGACAGGTTGTGGTTCTTTTAGCTTCAGATCCATAAAGAAACACGACAAACCTCAGTTTAAAAGTAGGGCAGCACTGGTAATTTGTCAGAGTTCGAGTTCAGCTGACTGTTCTGGTTCAAATTTATTATATGGACATGTTCCATGGGTTCCGTGTTATTTTATTTATTTATTTTTTTGCATGCATTTTGTTAAGAGCTCAAATGGGACAGTGTTTACAGCCCCCTCCTCATTTTATCAGGACATTTTTTTCATCATAACATTAAAAGCAAGACTAGTTTCACATGTTTTGTTTTAATGTTGATTGTGAAGCAGTTTGTAATCTTTATATGTTGAAAGCTGATGTATAAAGTTTCATTTACTAAACTATTTTAGATGTGAAACATTCCTAAAAAGATGAGAGCACCTCTCCTAATGTACAGTCATATTCAACAAATGTAGTATTCACAAAAGTTCATTAATTTCAATAGCTTAATTTACTAAATAATTTTTTTAAATTTCATTAATTTTTGTAATAAAAATGACTGAGGTTTTCAAGTCTTTATTTCTGTTAATGATTTTGCTTGCAGCTGTGAAAACGCATCTAAGATTATACTGATCAATCTCACAAACCAGCCTCATCATAAAGCATATGCTAATTTGTTGATGACTGTAAATGACTTCCCGTGCTGTAAACATGAGTTCCATTTGATCATAGTATTTTTCACTGTTTTAAGGAGGGCACTCCATTTCATGCCAACAGTTTGAAAGAAAACCTTAACAAAATGTGTAATGTGTTCTGTCAACAGGTAGTCCTCAAGAGATTCCGTTCCTGTTGTAATGGTGACGTGCAGTTGTTCCTGTGTGGCTGGTTCTGGATTTCACAGGGTGCAAAACCAGGTCCAGTTGGCAAGATGGTGGCCTGGGTCGACTGTGTAAAGGAGGATTACGGTAAATAATACTGGCAATATATAATTTTCATGTCTTGCTACCATACATATATTTTAGCCCCGAGTTAAATACATCTGTGTGATGTTTTATTCAAAGGAATACGGGTACCCTCTTCAGAGGAATGACTGGCTCTCTTCCTGACCTGTCTGCTTCGAGTGGCAGAGGTATACTGTACTGCGATTTGGAACCATCATCTGTCACCAACCGAGAGTGTCTGGCAGCGACTGGATGGAAGATCAAAAAATAATCAGACAGAACTGTGATCACTTCTATTTTATGTTTTTGAATAGGTTGTGTGCTGTAGATACTATGAAATTCAAAAGAAAAAAAAGACACTTTGTTTTATTACAATTTATCATTTGAAGAATTTGTTTGTTCTGATTTGTTTTACACAAAATAAATGAATTTCAAGTTGCACTAAGGTCAGCTCTGGCCTGTAATTTAGTTTGTTTAGCTTGCCCGTGTTTTTTCATAAAAGCAAGTGAAATGTGAAAAACAAGAAATGTTTATTTGTCTTCACATTTATTCATGAAATTTGATAACATGCAATCAGTTCATAACAATAAAAATACATTTAAATGCTTCTGTGAGAACTAATTTCGTGTGGACAATGTCCATCAGAAATTCTTTCCCTTAGCCCATGCACTGACGAGGTTTATTTTGATAATTAACCAGGCAAGCCACTGTAAAAAGTTCATTAAATATGTAAAAAAAGCTAAGTCTGGTCCTCTGGAGATTTAAAAAAACTGTCTACAGTATTTGTTTTTTGAATGTCCAGAGGACCAGACTTAGCTTTTTTTTTTTAAATATTTTTCTACCTGGAGCATGCATCAGGGTAAGTTCATTAATACTTCAAACAATTGATAGTGGGATATCAATTGTTGATATCACGCTATCAACAATGTTATGCATATATACACATAATATATGTATACACATATATTATGTGTATATACACATGTGTATATGCACATAATATATATGTATATATACACTTACATCTGTATATATACTGTACACATAATATATATGTATACACATATTGTGTATATACACATATATGTGCATATACACAATATATATGTTTATATACATGTGTATATAAACATAATATATATGTGTATATACACATACATCTGTATATATACACATAATATATATGTATACACGTATATATTGTGTGTATATACACATATATGTGCATATACTGTACACATAATATATGTTTATATTCACATACATGTGTATATACACATAATATATATGTGTATATACACATACATGTGTATATAGGAAATCCTTTCGGATTGCACGCTCAATGTGAACTCGCAGACGTGCAATTTTCTGTCTGGAGGATCCTCCGTGGAAAATGAAAAGAATCCGAAAAAAAAAAAAAAATCCGAAAGAAAAAGTCCGTGGAAATTTAAAAGACCATTACATCAGCATGCTTAGGGACACAGCAGTGTTCGTGATAATGTTTAACTTGCTTCTGAAACGCGAGTTTCTCTTTTCTAGCTGTCTAAGTTCCTCAAAGCGGAAGTTAGCGAGCCGCATCCGCTCAGGCGGATGTGACGTCAGCGCCGCAGATGCAAAGAGCCTATTAAGCAGCGCCAGCCATTTGAGGAAGTGAGGAAGAAGCTGAAGGAAGCTGGGATGCGCACTGGATTTCTCTATCCTGCACGGCTCAGAGTTTCTAAAGGTACTGATATTAATAAGATCTTCAACACCCCAGGAGATGCTGATCGCTTTCTGCTCAGCTACCAGGCCACAGAGGAGGGGTGACAGCCGTGCACGTGTCTGTTTGGTATGCGTTGCCTAGGTGACAACAACAATATGACGTCACCTGGTGACAAACAGCTGAGGCACAGAACTGTTGTTGGTGTAAAGTTCTGGGTTATTATTTAACAATATATAATTTTTTATTTTATTTATTTATTTAGTCCTTACACCAACATCAGGTTTAATTTTGATTTTTGTTATTGAAATGTTAAAATAAAGTTTATGGTTAGTTATCGGATGGGACATTATAAAGTTTTGTAAGTTGTGTATCTAGTGATATTACTGGTTAAGTTTAACTAGTATAAGACCCCTGAGGACAGTATGTCAGGATTGTACCTCTCACTTTGTTTGGGAAAGTGGGAGTTCGGGGTGGGAAAATGTAAGTTCACTTTATGTGTTTTTCTTAAAATTTTATTTTTCTTATTTGTATTTTGGGCAATTCATAGTGTTACTGTCCACATAATTCAATTTCCAATTGTTTATGGCACCTAGAGGTAGGAACGAGGGCATTAACTTGGTCAGTTGGAATGTCCGCGGCCTAGGGCAATCAATCAAACGTGCTAAGGTATTTGCACACCTTAAATCATTGGAGGCCGACGTGATGTTCCTTCAAGAGACTCATATCAGACCATCTGAACAGAAATCTTTGTGTTGTAGATGGGCAGACAAAATATATCATCATATCGTCCAATTTCTATGCTTAATCTAGATTTTAAGATACTCACTAAAATACTTGCAAATAGGTTAATTAAATGTATAGAAACCATTATTCATACTGATCAGACTGGTTTTATCCCAAATCGATACTCTTTCTTTAATGTTAGACGTGTGGTGGACATTATGTATCATTCTTTTGATAAATCCTCTAAGCAAGCCATCCTGTGTCTAGATGCAGAGAAGGCTTTTGACCAAGTTGAATGGCCGTATCTTTTGAAGGTTCTGGAGAGATTTGGTCTGGGTTCATCTTTTATCTCTTGGGTCCGTATAATGTACTCTCGGCCTACAGCTTCAGTACTTACTAACTTAGATAGGTCCCCCTCCTTCCCTTTGAAAAGAGGTACGCGGCAGGGGTGCCCCCTCTCCCCGCTCCTTTTTGCTTTATCTATCGAACCTTTGGCAATTAGTATAAGGAACCATGTCCTTATTAAACCTATAACATTAGGTGGAATTGATCATAAAATCTCTTTATATGCGGATGATGTGGCCCTCTTTATATCTGACCCTGAACAGTCAATTCCACATTTACTGCAGCTTGTTAATTCATTTGGGAAGGTATCTGGTTATACAATTAACTGGCAGAAAAGTGAGCTTATATCAATAGCTAATGAATTGGATCCATTATTTGTGACAGTTACGCCTTTTAAATTAAATTCTGAATATGTGAAATATTTGGGTATCAAAATTTCAAAAAAACCAAATGACCTTTTCAAACTAAATTTTACAGAGAAGTTGACCAAACTCAAGGAGAATATAGAAAAATGGAGAACTCTACCTTTATCCTTGATTGGACGTGTAAATGTAATTGCGTGAGTGCAGCTACAGTGTGCGCTCTCAGGACATGATTACCTGCAGTGTTCCGTCAGTGAGGACTGAACTTGGAAAAAGGGCCTTCTCCTACTCCGCTCCTGCTTCATGGAATATCTTACAAAAAGATCTGAAGCTCTCGACCTTGACTTCTCTAAATGGTTTTCAGAATCTGTTGGAATCCTGGCAAAAACCAATGCAGATCTGTTCCTGTCTTTGATTTTATACGTCTACCTTATAATGTTTTGCTAGTTTTTTGATACTTTGTAAAAAAAAAAAAAAAAAAAACTTTCTTTTGTTTTTTTTTTCTCTCTTTTGTTTTCTATTGTTTATTGTTTGTTTGTTTATTGTTTATTGTTTAAGGAAATTATACCACTGCTGTTCATTGTTCTTTAGTTTTAGCAGGTCGCTTTCGTAAATGAGCCCTTGAGGTTCAAAAGATTTACCTGACTAAATAAAGGTTGAATGAATGAAAAAATGCTATCAAGATGGTCTCACTGCCGCAATTTTTGTATTTATTCCAGAACATACCTCTCTTCTTACCAAAGTCTTTTTTTAAACTTTTAGATTCTATTATCATACCATTTGTCTGGGGGTACAAAACACACAGGATCGCTAAAAGTCATCTCCAAAAATCTAGAGACTGTGGGGGTTTGGGTTTGCCTTGTTTTTTGCACTATTATTGGGCCGCCAATGTCAGAGTTATGGTGTACTGGCAATATGGCTTTGAGAAGGGGGAGAGGTTTACCTCACCTCCTTGGCTAACCATTGAAAAAAGCCTAACCCACAAGACTTCTCTTCCTGCAATCCTCTTTTCATCCCCAAGGCCTTCTGCGGTCTTTAGGAAGGATCATTTTACTTTGTTAAACACCCAGAAGATCTGGAATCAAATTAGAAAACATTGTGCACTCCCGCACATTACAATTTATGCTCCAGTTTGGCAGAATCATGACTTTTTGCCATCTCTTACAGATACTGCCTTTAGAGAGTGGAGTTGTATGGGTATTGTCTGTTTAGAGGATCTTTATGTTGATGGACATTTAGGCTCCTTTGAACAATTGCAATCCAAATTTTCTATTGCAAAATCTCAATTTTTTAGGTATTTACAACTGAGACATTATATCCAACAAGTTACAAAGTCATATAAATTACCATCTGAGAAAAATGTATTGTTAAAATCTCTCCTAGGCCCTCCTGAAGCAAAACATTTGATCTCTGAGTTGGTTCGCTTTTTCTCAGGCACTTTGGATTTTTCCACGAGTAAAATTAAAAAAGCCTGGGAAGGTGAGCTTGCTATTGAGATCGAGGATGAAACATGGGATGAAATATTAAAGAACATCAAGTCTTGTTCAATTAATGCCAGGCTTCAACTGATTCAGTTTAAGGTAGTTCATAGATTACATTATTCTAAAACAAAATTAAATAATTTTTTTCCTAATCTTTCTTCACTTTGTAACAGATGTCAAGCAGCAGAAGGTACTCTAGCCCACCTTTGGTGGTTTTGTCCAAATTTACATAATTTTTGGTCTCTTATCTTTCAATGGTTTTCATCTGTCTTTAACATCACTGTCACACCTGATCCTGAAACTGCTCTGCTGGGGTACTCCAACACCTTGAAAAACCTAGATTGTAACATGCGTATTGCTCTAACTTTTTGTACGATGATTGCAAAAAGGTGTATTCTGAAACTATGGAAGTCTGATTTAGCCCCTAAATTTGAGACCTGGCTGAATGAACTCATAAGTATTCTGCATGTGGAAAGACTGAGATATGAACTTTCTGGTAACATTCTTAAGTTTTCAAGAATATGGAATCCAGTGTTGGAATATATAAAAGACCAATAATGCTCCTTTTATTCAACCACATTACTTCAGTGTCTTCTTGATAAAATGGACAGTTGAGTAATATACTGTAATTGTGAATCTTGCCCAATCATTTCATTTATTTATGTATCTATTGGTTATGTTATATTTACTTTATATATTAGTTGCTTGTCTTTTGTCCCCTTTTTTGTTGTTATTGTTTTTGTTTTGTCTTTGTCTTTTTATTTTTTTATATATAAATGTACTTGAAAATCTTATGAATAAAGTGTTGAAATGTAAAAAATATATATATATATATATATATATATATATATTGCTACTGGAAGCATCATCTTGAAGAAACATCAACAAGGATTAAGGACATGTATAAGAGAATAGCCCCATTTCTTCTTTTTTTTTTTTCAAGTTCAAGTTCCTTTATTATCCCCGAGGGGCAATTAGTTTCGCAGTCAATAGGTATACAGATTTTTAGGTGTACAGGTGATTGTATGCACAATTAGGGGCCGGAGTGTAGGAGCTATTTGTCTATTTTTTTGTTAGGTCTTTGAATTTAGTTTGTAATTGGCTTACATTGTTTAGTTTCATTTAAATAAGTATTTTTTGATTAACTAATTGTTTAGAACACTGGTTCTTAACCTGGGTTCGATCGAACCCCAGGGGTTCGATGAGCGGGTCTCAGGGGTTCGGTGGAGTCTCTGCCCCGGATGTAAAGACACACTTGTGTAAACACCGTTGTGACCGGTGTTGCCAAATAGAGTCCCACCCGCCCAAAGCACTCTCTATCCGCAAAAGTCAGAAGGAAAATCGCGGTGAACCGCCCAATCTGGCAACACACGATTCAGTGCAGTGATGCGGAAATATAACGCGCGCATGAAGTCAATGGCTGTACGTCGTGTGTTTACAAACTACGGTAAATATGTCGGGCAAAAAAAGAAAGTGGTTGGACGAATATGTCCAACATGGATTCACTTGTGTCACGGAACGGGATGGGAGTCAGCGTCCTATCTGCATGATATGCAACACGAAGTTGAGCAACTAGTCTGGCGCCGGCAAAACTGAAGGAACACTTCATGAAGATGCACAGACGGAGAATACAAGAACACAACGCCTGCTGAATTCAAGGTGAACGAGCCAGATATGATGTTGTTTCTATGCTAATTTTAGCTTTTTAAGCTAATTCCACATTTAATGCTCTTATTAAAAAAAATGTCATCCTAATTCAGCAAAAATGTGCTCTCTCAACTTCATTCTGGTGATGCTTCTTTCTGCTATTTTAGCTACTTTTCAGCTGAATCTTTTTTCTAATTTTAGATTTTCTTCAGATAATTTCCACATTTTTGTGCTCATTTCTGCTTCTTTCAGCCTAATTGGGCAAATATATTCTTTTTGCTTTCTTCTGCTAATTTAAGCTTATTCTACCTTTTCAGCAACATGTTTTAGTACTCTTTTTCTGGTTTAAGGTCAATTAAAAATTTTGTGGTAATTTCTGACACTTTCAACCTAATAATTACCTTTTTTTGTTAATTTCAAGGTGAAACGAGCCAGATATGATGAAAGGGCCACTCTGCCTGCTCTTGGATTTGTACCTGTTAGCAAACTGATCCTCGCAGCATCGTACGAAGTTGCTTATTTGATCGCAAAGCAGGGTAAGCCACACTCCATTGGTGAATCTCTCATAAAACCAGCTGCATTAAAGATGGCAAATCTGCTACTCGGAACAGCAGCTGAAGATAAATTATCCCAAATTCCTCTTTGATGATTAAAAATTGTACAAAAATATTTTTGGGGGATGAAACTCTTATTGGGCCAGAATAAAGTTGTTGTGAGTTCATGCACTGTGTTGCTTTTGTTCTTTGAGCAAGGTGATGTTGTAGAATTTGGAAAAAAAATCATATTTTATATATTAAAAAAGAGGGGTTCGGTGAGTGGCCATATGAAACTTGAGGGTTCGGTAGCTCAAAAAAGGTTAAGAACCACTGGTTTAGAATAAGTTTGTTAGTTAGTAATTTGTTCAGTTTATATATTTGTTTTTGATTGACAGGAGGTAATGTGGGTTGGTCCAATTTTCTATAAGTGGAAGTGCTTGGTGAGGACCATGATGCATTTGGGTTTGGGGCCTATGGTTTTAACAGAGCAAAAGGGGTGGCAAGGGAGAAGAAATGTGTGACACTTGTAATTGTTTGTTGAACAAGAGAAAATAAATCAAGAACAATCAACAAGTTTAGACCTTGAACCATCATTTTGCCTGCGTTGAGAAACTTGACCCCAGTGCCTTAGTAGTGGCTTGATGGCAACTATTGGATGTTTGGTGAGGCAAACAATTGCCACTACACTGAGTATGTATATATATATATCACAGTAAAACCACTTAAAATATTATTTTGAATGAAACTTGTTGATGACATCACGAGTTATTGTTTGTTGTTAGAGCATTTTGATAAGTGAACAGTACTGAAATGACTGTTCTGATGATTTGTCAACAAATATTTAAACTAATATACTAGAAATGTTCTATTTCTGAATTCCTGGATATGTTGGTGTAGCGGAGTGTATTTTCTAGTTGAAACTGAACACATCGTGATGCTATAACAAGCTGTGAAGAGCAAGATTTTAAAAATCTGAATCGTGGACAGCTTGACTGCAGGATCCAAACAGTTCCTAACACAGCTTAGCTCCACACTTCACTTTAGACTGCAGTAAATAAATACATACCTGTGTAACCCTGATGTTTGGTTTGATACCAGTGAACTGATGAATCGCTCACCCAGGAACTCTTCTCAGCTTCACAACATTTATTAACATGAACTTCATCTGTAACAGAAAAAAAACATGTGGTTGGTGGTGGTCTGACATGTAGCTCCTGCCCCAACTCTGAGAACGTCAGGCAGTAAAAAATGCCGTCAAGCCAGTCTCCACTTCCAAAATGATGGTTTTGTTGTGCACACAAACACTATGAATTATGGTAACCTTTGTGAGTTTTCAAAATAAAAGCTGTTAATGATGTCATACTTGCTGTTGTTACAAAATTATTTGTGGATGATTTATTTATATTATTATTTATTATATAATATGAGAACTGTTACCATCAGGGAAAAGGTACAGATCAATCAAGACAAGAACAAACAGATTTAAATATAGTTTTTATCTGTCCACCGTTACTGAACTTAACAAAATCTGTAATAAAAACTGAATAAGGGACAACTGGTGTAATATCAATCTGCTTGTGTTGCACATTTGGAGTGTTTCAAACCTGTTATTAACTTTAATACAGTTTATATTTTTATATTGTTTTATATTTTACTGTTTTTACTTTTGTTCTGGGAAGCAAACCCAGATTTCACTGTATTCATGTGCAATGATAATAAAGGTCTCTTCTATTCTATTTTGCAGCAGGTTTTGAATTGTCTTCTGCTGAACTTGATCCACCACAAAGACTGTGTGGTTCACAGAGTTTCTGCACAAATCAAAATATGAAACTTTAAATTAAAATGTTCTCAGAGAACAATAAGTATAATTTTTATACACACTAACCAGAAACCTCCAGTGATTTTGGTCGACATGGACAAATAACACAAAGCTCTTGTAATTCTCAAAATTTACCAGTAAAAAGAAACACTTGATGTTAAAATGATATAAATGTCATTTCTGAAATTAATGTACAATTTTAACTGTTATTTTTCCAAATGGTTATTGTCACTTAAAAATATTAAACATATAAATTATTTTAAATTAAACATTCCTGTTTTTACTTGAACTATGTTGCATTTCAACGAGACAAACTTTCTGCACAGTAATGATGTGATTTGTGGTAAAGTCGTACTTACCCTCACTGTTTCTACAACATCCTGAAGAACGAGCAACAAACACAGCAACTTAGGGAAAATTACATGGAAAATGTCCAACTTTGGAGGGCCTTTATTTTGAAATTCCACATGAGATCTTGGTGACATTTGGTGAGCAACATCTGGAGATGTTCTACAGTCAGCCTGAAGTGAGACTGGTCACTGGAAACTAAGAGTTTTGTTTTAATATTAATGGAAACTTCAGGGAAAACAATTTAACATTCTCACATAATGAACATACAAATAACCACAAAACAGAGACAAAAGTTAAATATTATGGATCCATATTCACAGGAGGACATTAAAAATCATTTCTGAACATAGACCAGCAAGAATGACTTCAATCATCTAGAGTCAAAACATGAAAAACACATTGAAGTTTTTTATTTATTTAACTTAGCAACACAAAAAGTTCTCTACTCTTTGGATATGGGGGCGACATTCAAACTTTTAGTGGAAACAGCTGAGCAGGAATGTTGGTCCCATTACAGCTTCCAGTGCTAACATGTGTTTTATGTACAGAGTTTGTACCAACAGGAGACACACATCAGCTTTTATTTTGAAAGAACCTCGCAAGCGTGACTACCTAATTCATGGTGTTAGCGCGTGCACAACCAAACCGCGTGAGTGCTGACTTTTAGAAGTGGAGGCTGCTGGACCGAAGTACAGTGGTGGGCAACGCTAAATAAAAAATTAGTTCCACAATTTCTAAAACGCTTATTAATATTTTTAGGTCCACAATTTCAAATGCACAATTGCCTTATGTAAATTAGGGGAAGCTAATCTAATCCGCTATTTATATTCAACAATTGTAGCCGGCAACGTTGTGCAACATTTGCACCACACTGCCAACTACAGGCGTATAAATTAATATACACCCCTTACCCTACCTCTTAACGGCGATTCGCTCTGGGTGTCATCTGTTCAAATACAACTTTCAGTCAGGGTCCAAAATTTTAAAAGTTGGTTAATGTGTGGAATGCTATTTCGACTGCTTCTTTGTCTTTTTTTGTTTGTTTATTGTAGATTTTTCATTAAAAATGCATCGATAAAGTTATTTTTAACTGTTTTGGAAAACTGAAGTGCCCTGCAATGCATTATGGGTAGGCAGATGACGAAAGCAATGCAAGCCAAGGAGGAAGGAAAACTTCAGATACTGTGTTGCTCCATTTGACCACTAGATGTCTGTCTTTATCAGCATAACTTTAAATAATTTATTTTCATTCAACCTGACCTGTATTTTATTATTTTATTTAAGTCATTGGAAGGAAGCTGTCTGACATATTTTTAAATAATTTCTGCCTCTGACTCCAATCATTTATGTTAAAAAATGCTTTCAGTGACTCACTCACTGAAAACTCACTTTCAATCATTACTTTGGTATTTTAGTATGTAGCATTTTTATTTTAATTGCCTCCTTTTTATTGCTGTTATTCTATTTTCACCGATTTATTGTACCGGTTTTTATATTTTCTGTCCTGTTAAGCACCTTGGTCAATGCAAGGCATTGTAGAAGGTGCTATACAAATAAAGTTTATTATATTATAGTTTATTATTTAATGATTTATTTTTTATTACTTGTAGGAAATAAAATGTGGTTAAGACATGTACATATAGTATAAAATTCACAGTAAATCTTTTTAAAGGGCCGTATACAGTACACTGAGTGACTGCATTTATCATAACGTCTAATGTCAGCTTGTTCTGTTATTTTAAGTACAGTATTTGAAACAGCAGTGAAAACAACATTTGTGTGGAGAAACACTCATTTATTTGCAAAGTAAATCTACATGCAGATACAGTAAAACCACGTTTAAATCTCAAATACACGGGTGTGTCGCCACCGCATTTATACAACAGTAACCCCCAAATACATGAAACTAACGACTCGCCGTCGAATGGTCGACACAAAACGCACAATAAAAACCTCCGGCCACGTTAATTTGGCTTGAAACAGCTGGGTTTTCTAAGGATTTCCATTAGTAACCCACAACCAACCGGCAGACACAGCGTTAGCGTCTATAGGTATGGTAGTCAACAGATTTAATGAAAAGTAATTAAAATACATGAAAATAACGACTCACCGTCGCGTGGTATACACAGAACACAGAATAGAATCCTCCGGCTGCGTTAATTTGTCTTGAAACAGCTGGGTATTCTAAGGATTTGTCCAAGTACCCAGCGCAAACAGCTAGCCACGGAATTAGCCCCTGAGTTCACCTCTGACCCGGAAGCTGTCGAGATGGAATAGTCCATTTTTAGTAGGGGGATAACGAAATCAACCGTTTTTTAAATTGCTTATTTAATGATTGTTTTCATCGTAACTATAATTATTTTTATGTTAAATGTACATTAACAAGCAGGATCAATGTTAGGAATTAGGTGACTGGCCGAGGCGCGGCGGGGCCGGGGCCTCATGCTGATGGGATCCCCAGGCAACGGCATCATTTACCTACATGGTAGATCCAGTCTGTTCTCCGCTCTGCCCCCCTCCCCCCTCCAACCCTTCCTCCTCTCTGCTCTTACGGTGGGGAAAAAGGTAAAACAAGCAGCATAAGAGCTTGTAAATAAGTTTATTGGTTTTTACTGATAGATAATTAGTTATTAGCGGTACTGCATTTTAAATAAAAATAGCATAAATCCGCTTATGAATTATAAAAGTTAGTCAATTCACAAAAACGCTGACAAAAAGTTTAGGTCCACTGTAAGCGGAATAGCGCTTTAGCGCTCCCTAGCGTTCATCTGCCCACCTTTGCCGAAGTATAATATTGAACAATTTTACTAGAAATTACAACCATACCTGTTAGAGAACAAACATGTGGTTGGTGGAGGTCTGACGTGAAGCTCCTGCTCCTACACAGAAAAACACACACACAGTCACGAGACTAGATTATCCAAGCACGTGACAACGAGACGTAGCTGCTAACAGCTACACATGCTAACAGCTACACATGCTAACAGCTACACATGCTAACAGCTACACATGCTAACAGCTACAGATGCTAACAGCTACACATGCTAACAGCTACACATGCTAACAGCTACACATGCTAACAGCTACACATGCTAACAGCTACACATGCATGCTAACAGCTACACATGCTAACAGCTACACATGCTAACAGCTACACATGCTAACAGCTACACATGCTAACAGCTACACATGCTAACAGCTACACATGCTAACAGCTACACATGCTAACAGCTACACATGCTAACAGCTACACATGCTAACAGCTACACATGCTAACAGCTACACATGCTAACAGCTACACATGCTAACAGCTACACATGCTAACAGCTACAGATGCTAACAGCTACACATGCTAACAGCTACATGCTAACAGCTACACATGCTAACAGCTACACATGCTAACAGCTACACATGCTAACAGCTACACATGCTAACAGCTACACATGCTAACAGCTACACATGCTAACAGCTACACATGCTAACAGCTACAGATGCTAACAGCTACACATGCTAACAGCTACACATGCTAACAGCTACACACACCAACAGCTACAGATGCTAACAGCTACACATGCTAACAAATACACATGCTAACAGCTACACATGCTAACAGCTACAGATGCTAACAACTATACATGCTAAAAGCTACACATGCTAAAAGCTACACACACCAACAGCTACAGATGCTAACAGCTACACATGCTAACAGCTACACATGCTAACAGCTACACAGCATAACAGCTACAGATGCTAACAGAAACACATGTTAACAGCTACAGACGTTAACAGCTACACATGCTAACAGCTACAGATGTTAACAGCTACACATGCTAACAGCTACACATGCTAACAGCTACACATGCTAACAGCTACAACTGCTAACAGCTACATATGCCAAGAGCTACAGCTGCTAACAGCTACAAATGATAACAGCTACAGCTGCTAACAACTACAAAGGCTAACAGCTACAGCTGCTAACAGCTACAGCTGCTAAAAGCTACAAATGCTAACAGCTACAGCTGCTAACAACTACATATGCTAACAGCTACAGCTGCTAACAGCTACAGCTGCTAACAGCTACAAATGCTAACAGCTACAGCTGCTAACAGATGTTAACAGCTACACATGCAAACAGCTACAGATGTTAACAGCTACAGACGTTAACAGCTACACATGCTAACACCTATACATGCTAACAGCTACAGATGCTAACAGCTACAGATGCTAACAGCTACACATGCTAACAGAGTGAACTAACTTCCTCTCCACAGACAAGAAGCTGCAGTGTTACAAGCCTCTGGCAGCAGCAGCTTGGAACTAAATCACAGAATAAAGTATTTGACTCACGAGAAGTCTTTTTTCATCAGTAATTGAAATAAATCACGGAGCTAAATCCAGACGTAGCTTCTCATCAGAAGGAAACTCTGTATCTTGTAGCTTCCTTTGTTTCTCTGCTGTAAACCTTGGAGGGTGTCACGGGCAGAGGTGGAAACTCTGCTTCCATCCCCTCATCAACATCTGGGCTAATATAATCATGCATGCTGGCAGCGGTCGAACTTTTAGATCCAGCTAGCTTGTTGTTAGCTACGCTAGCGGTGGATAGTTTGCTGGACTCGTGTTTTCTTCTTTCTGCACCTTCACATCACTCTACAGTGTCTATACACTTATTATGGTACCTTGTCAGCAGAATGTCTCCTTGTAGCAAACAACTCCCTTTAATATATGAAAATGTGTCGGTTGAATATCAGAGCTCCCAAATTACGTCCGTTTAGAGCGCCATCTTGAACAACTCATCATCACGAAGGAAAACAAAGAGGCCGAGCTGGTGACGTCATGTCCACATATTTACCAGCTGCCACCACCAGGGGGAGTAACCTTAAATTACACTCCAATCCTATGTCAAAAAGGCGTTCAATTCAAGATCAACTGGACTTTATTTGTAACAGAAGACGTTTCGCTTCTCATCCGAAAAGCTCACCAGCATGTAACTCCAATGTGTTTTTCATGTTTTGACTCTAGATGATTGAAGTCATTCTTGCTGGTCAATGTTCATAAATGATTTTTAATGTCCTCCTGTGAATATGGATCCATAACACGCGCTAAATTACAAATCTATCTTTTATTTTAAGGTGTAATTACAACATTGACAAAATTCCGATCAAACTCTCCAACTTCCACAAACAGCTGTTTTTGTGCTGGACTCTGGTTCACAAACACAATTTCTCTCCACACAAATACTATATTTGGAATAACAAAGACATTTGTTTTAAACATAAATCTATTTTCTTTAAAAATTGGTTTGACAGAGGAATAGTTCATGTACATCAGTTATTCAACAAAGACGGCAACACTTACTCTTACAGTGAATTTTTAACTACGTATAACTTTCCAGTACTACCAAAAGAATTTGCAATTGTCTTTGATGCAATTCCATCTGGTGTAAAAATGTTGATGTCAAATCCTGTACAAAACAGCACGAACTATTTAACTGAAGAATTATTCATTGGTAACTCTGACCCTTTTTTAAGTGAAAAAACAAATAACAAATGTATTAGAGAATTAATAATTAGAGAATGTATTAGTAAACCTGCTTCTATATTCTTCTGGGATAATTTATTTAATGATATCTGTTGGAAAGATGTTTGGTTGTTACCTAGAAAATACTTTATAACTAATAAGATTCGAGAAGTGTCCCTAAAGATTCTGCATAAATGTTATCCTGTAAACTATATAATCTCCAAGTACCGTCCAAACGTAGACCCAATGTGTTCACTCTGCCACAGCTCTGAGGAGACCATCATCCATCTCTTCTGGGACTGTTCTCATACTCAGGTGTTCTGGAAAGACATTTTCATGTATGTAAATAGAAAGTTAGAAATTGACCTACCATTTGACGCTAAAATTATACTGTTTGGTTTCTTTTGTCCAAATATTTCAAGTGAGAAAGTTTTTGTTGTAAATTTAATACTACTCTTAGCCAAATTTTACATCCACAGTTGTAAATTCTCCTTGCTAAAACCTAGATTTATAGTGTTTTCTAATTATATTTCCTCTTACTTAGCTACTTTAAAGTACTGTACTAATGCCAAAGCTTTAAAAACTAAAACAATCTGTAACGAATTTCTGTTGTAAGCTGCCCAAGACACATTTTTGTTTTTGTTTATGTGCCTTTATTCTCTTTTGTGCTATGCATGCCTTAAGTCTCGAGCCATGTTTGACATTGTAAGTTTTTTTTGTACTTGTTTCTTTTATAAAAAAATAAATAAAAAAAAAAATAAAAAAAAAACCACCAGGGGGCGTCGTCACTACACAAACAAAAGGAACCTGAATTTCCACAAAGATTAAAAGAAACATTTCTAATAACTACTAGATAAACTTTTCTGCAAAACAAGAAAAACGTTATAAAGACGTTTTGATCAAATTCAATTCAGTTTGATGCATTACCACCACAAACTGGTGAGGAGGTGGACTGAAACAATGTAAACAAACAAATAAATTTATTTATTAATTACTGGATAAATAACCATTCTTTCAAACAAACAATCTGTTTCAGATATTGTATTAAAACCTGAGCACCATTATCTTTTGAATTGTGCAATAATTCAACTGTATCAAATCTTTCTTTGATTTCAGTGAGACTGTTCATCAGTTGACTTCTTTCATGTCTGTATTTCTGTCAGTTCAATAACTCATGTTCTATGGTCTCATCTTCTCCACAGTAGTCACATTTATGATGCTTCCCTGTTATGAATAATGTTCTGTTCAATCCTGTGTGTCCAAATCTGAGACGTGATGTGATGTTTCCTCCTCCTGTTTCTTTCAGATCTCCTCATTTCTCCTGTTTGTTGTTGAATTCTATAAAACCATCAACCTTTTCTTTCTTCTTCCTGTTGTTTTTCCGTCTTTCACTCATTTTTTCCTTTTCAATGCTTTTTATTTCTGCTCGACTGAGTTTTATATCTATTTCATTTAATGAATCCATATTATTGAATAATGTATTCTATAACTGTATTTGAATATTTTTTTTAATTTGCTTTCTTTCATAATCATTTCAGATACTATTGGGTCTGTGAGTATGGTTGTCAGACTGGTTCTGGTTCTGTTGGGCTCACATCAATCAATCAATTAATATTATTATCAATATTATTATTATTATTATCACATTAATATTATTGATGTGAATTTCTGTAGTTTTCTGATTTATGGTCCAACCAAAGCTTTTGAAATGGTTCTTGTCTTTTCCCAGTATGGTTTGAACACTTCTTGTGTTGGATGCTTCTGTTCAGGACCTTTTACATTTGTCCAGTAGTTTAGAGCCAACTGGTCCATTCTGGTGTTCAGTGCTGGTTCTCCCATTTCTACTAATCTTCATCCTGTATGTGTTGTTTAAAGGCACCTGTAATCATTCTTAATGTCTGATTTGAATGATGTTTCATTTTTCTAAAGTTGTATCTGAAGCTGAGTTATAAACAATACTTCTGTAGTCTAGTACTGGTTTATTTTGTACTTTATTGTTAATACAAAGCAGAACAACAATACAGGTAGTCCCCGATTTACGAGCACATCGACTTACGAGGTTCCGAATTTACGAGGTAATCATATTTAATAAAAATATGAAGAAAAAATTTGTGTTTAAATGTTCTTAATTTCATGTGTACAGCACTTTGTTGCAGCTGTGGTTGTTTTAAAGGCTTTATAAATAGTAATAATTATAAAAATTATAATTTTTAATCATATTTGCGCAGCTTCCGGCCATTTCCGGAAATGGCGCAGGGTCCGCCATTTTACGTTTAGTTCCAGTCTCGGCACTCGGCAGCCGGTTTTGTAGAACTGTTTCTCCCATAAGAGGATGCCTCATACGGATAAATTAGCTGGAAACGCTCTGTGAACTCTGTGGACGTCTCAGTCCTGGAGCAGCAGCCGCCGATCGCTCCCACAACGCCGCCCGACATGATAACGAGCGCAGCTAACGAGCGCAGCTAACGCGGGCCAAGACACCAAGCCGACATGCCGCGGAGAGGCCATCTGCTCAATGTCCGCCTGGCAGCATAAGATGTCGGGGGACACCGAGCTAACGCGGAGAAACAGCGAGTGCCGACAGCCTTTTGGATGGGCTACATGCTAACGAGCACAGCTAACGTGGAGCTAACGCGGAGAAACAGCGAGCGCCGACAGCCTTTTGGATGAACTGACATGCTCAGCTTGCGGGCAGCTCGTTTGGATGGACGAACACCGCAGAGAAATGGCTTTTGGTAAGTTATTAAACTCTTTTTCTGGCTCCAAATGTATGGAGTGAACATACTAACACTCCTTCCTGTGAACAGTTTGGAACGAGTGGACTGCGTGATGCAGAACGATGCTGGGGAGCTCGGACGTGCAACATGCAAACAGACGAGACAAGCTGCAGCTCAAAGTAAGAAATTAATTTTAATTTTATTTTTTATTTATGTTTTATTAAAATTATCTGTGTTAGGATAGGCGAAGTGCTTGGTAACGTGGTAACGGTTCATTACCGTACATGTACGTGTATCAGTGGCGGCTCGTCTGGTATATAAAGTAGTCCCCGGTTTACGAGATTTCGTCTTACGAGATAGTCGTAGTAACGGAACTTGCTCGTAAGTCGGGGACTACCTGTACAATATAATGACAGTCTCCAGGGGGTTACAAACATCGAGTCAAAGAATTAGAACAACATGTTACACAAATACAATAAAGAGATACATAAAGTACAAGTTTTATGGTTTCATGTTGGTGGACTGTCTAATAGTTTTAATATTTTGTTTGACCTCATTTTCAAAAATGGAAATAAGTGGTTTTTGATTAGTGTAACAGCATTTGTGGATTTGTCTAAATATATAATGAGATTAATGATATAAAATATTTTCTTTTAGCCGATGGTTGGTCAGTGAAGCCAAATAACATGTGTTCAAAGCAAAGGGACAAATGTGGTTCAATAGAAGTAGAAGTCAGGATGCAGAGATCTTCACATAGTTGAGGAGAGAAGGAGCAAGAGCAAAATAAGAGAAAACATCTTCAAGGTGACCTTCACAGAAAGAGCAAGTTACATTTACTGTACTTGCTGCTGTACACGTTGCACTGCCGTATAAGTCGCATCAGTCCAAAAATGTCTAATAAAGTGGAAAAAACATAAATAAATCACATCTATTATGCGTCACCGTGGACCACCTGGAAACGTGGGCCGGTGTTGTGCCAAAAATCGATTGGCTGCAAAAAGGCGGCCGTGGGAGCGTGCACGGGAGGACTTTAACAAGAATTTAACAAGATTAATGCTTAAAAACAATTATTTGTTTGCTTGAAATTATATCAAAGGTGTGTCTCAGTTGAACTTTTCCTTAATAAATGCACTATATTGGTCTAATCAGCTGCATTTCAAAAATGGATCCAGATTCATTTGTTGTCCACTGTTGTCGTCACTCCTTGTTAAAATCAGGTCTCTCTTGTAAATGAGTCCCCGAGGCTCAATGGGATCAACCTGTATAAATAAAGGTTGAATGAAAAAGAGCTCATAAATAATAAAAGGAGTCCCGTGTTAAAGGTCCAGAGTGGTCGAGTCATGTATGAACAATGTGTGTCAGTAAAATATCAGAATAAAAACCTTTCAGTCATTCAGCTGTTTGATTGGACAGTTGCTCTGCCGAAGTGCTCTTCAGCCCAGCAGTGTGTGTTTTCCTGCTTCTACAGCGCCTCCCAGAGGACAACAGAGTGAAGAGCTGGTGTCCAGGATGGACGAGTCTTCAGGGAGTTGTCCAGCTCTTTTCCTGCCTCTGCTGTCGTGGAGCTTTTTCCTCCTTTTCTTGTGAAGAAGCAGAAGCAGCTGATGGATGTGATGAGTCACGTGAGCAACATGTTCCAAAGAGATTCAGAAAAGTTCTTTCATCCCCTCATGATCATCAAGTGTTTGTAGAGAAGACAAGAAGCAGCTGAAGACAGAGGACAAACTTTCTGTCCATTCTTTCTGTCCATTGTTTCATTGAATCCAGACTTGTTGCTTTGACTTTGCTGCTTTGGACAGTTGGACAGTGTGGACAACAAGTGGACATTAGGACGTGTCTTGTTGTCTCTAAAGAAGAGCTGTTGTGTTGTTGTGAATCAGAGCTTCAGCTGCAGCTGCTCTGTCCAAAGTCTAAATCTGAGGTGGTAGTAGCTGAGAGTCATGGAGGCTGAACTTAGAAGATCTGATCCAAACTTTTGACGCTGACACATTTCAAGAACGCCCTGGTGACAGGGCGTTCTCTGTAGCAGGCCCAAGACTCTGGAACGAGTTACCGCTGCTCATCAAACAGGCCCCCTCCCTCTCGGTTTTCAAATCCCGGTTAAAAACTCACTACTACTCCATCGCTTTCAATGCCAGCTGATTTGTATTGGATCGTTTGATTTATGATCTGCAATGTTTTTATGTTTTTCGTGTTGTACTTCATTGTCTGTGTTGCCTGTTGCGTGTTTGTTTGTCCAGCACTTTGGTGTGGACTTGTTCCTGTTTAAAGTGCTTTATAAATAAAATGGTATGGTATGGTATGGTATGGTAAGAAGTCACAAGAAAATGGAGATGATGCAATAAGCCACGTTTCAACAAGTCCATTCATCAAATGACTTCTTCAATAGAGAAGCATCAATTGTTTGAGCCACACAAATAAAACATGTTGAAAGGAGCACAATGAGAAGATGATTCACACAGAAAGCTCACATGTTGTTAAACAACAGCTGCAGCTCCATCACATGAGCAGCCACCATGAAGCAGCTCATTTTAGCTGCTACATTTTAGCTGCTACATTTTAGCTTCTCTTTAGCCTTTTGGAAACTAAAGAATCAACTACTAACTTCCAGTCATTCACTTTGTTGGAAACAAATTTCAGCTTTTCAGAAAAGCTCCATGTGTCCATCACTAGTGTTTGCTCCAAATGGCCTGGAAGGTTCTGGATCTATGATCAGTCTAGACAACAGGAAGTAGGTGGAGCCAATCAGAGCGTCTGAAATGTGGTCACATGTAGAGCGCAGAGCCCTAGAGAGAGAGTTGCGACACTCTTTGTACTCGCCGCTAGGTGGTCACGTGGTTCATGCAGCTCTCAAATGTTCCAAACAGCTCGTCGCTGCCAGTCAGTTTGAGCAGCTACTGGCGCAACAGAACACAAAATTCTACTTTTCTTACATTGTCCGGTGTCTTTCAGTAATTATTGAACAGTAACAAACTGATTACTTAACTGATTACTGATTATTTCACTGACTATGCGTTTTATTAAAGTCTTTTTAGACGTGGCAGATGTATTTCTCATTACAGTGAAACGAAACTGTAAACACATTTGTTTGGAAAAAAAATGTCTATGCAATACAATGATCAAAATAGCCATTTCAACAGTGTTTTATAATGTTACACATGTAAAAAAAAAAGAAGAAAATAGAGTAACACTTATTAGAAAGCTAGTTCTGATGTTCTGTGCATGAGAATGATCTACCTTGTCCTCCATGCCATCAGTATCTGCTCCAGCTTACCTTAGATCTGGGATGAAGTCTTCATTTCTGCACATTATATAATTGTTCTATTTGTTTTTTTTTATTAGCAACTGAGTACCTGGATAACAGAGTTGATTGTGCTTGTAGCCTGACTACTACTGTAAAATTGTAATTCACTGATTAAAATGTTACTGTTTCTAGTTATAATCATAACAGATGACAAAATAAGTGTTAATTGTGTAAAAATAAATTACAAAACAATTATAAAATATGTAAAATGTAAAACAAGCTTTAATGAAGTACATTTACTACTATTGTTTATTAATTACATCATATCAAGTCAGCAGGTGCAACATCACCATCATCACAACAACACAGACTGAGTGCTGTAAATTTAATCTGCAAAAACATTTTCAATCAGGGCTCAAAATATTTATACTATTTATTAATTACATACAGGAAGCACAACAAGATGGAAGCAAGTGGTGTCTTACCATTTCAGTGGCAATTCTACCAATGGGTCAAATTATAAGCCAATCATTCTAGAAATAATTGAAAGAGCAGCTTCCATAGGCCTTCTCGTGCTAAACATCACTACTGACATGAGCAGTGCTAACAGAGCGATGTGGCGGGCATTTGGAGTGGGCCACAACAAAACATCTGTCCAACACCCAGCAAGACCAGATAAAAGGCTTTACTTCATGTCCCACATCTGGTAAAGAATTTGAAGAGTGCCCTGGTTCGTGGACAGACTTTTATAATTCCACCAGACGTGCTAAATGAGGGACTTCAACACAATGAAGTTTCACTTGATTCAATGAAAGATATGGTTGAATTTCAGGAAGAAATGCCTTTCAAAATTGCATCAAATCTTACAAAAAACTCTTCAGCCAAGTCATTTTAAGAAAATGAAGGTGGAGCCTGCAATGCATGTTTTCAGCAAGTCAGCAAGTGCAGGTGTGAAATATATGG
>JBBPBX010007019.1:18618-40498 GCA_038048925.1 Garcialebias charrua | reverse complement strand
TGCTCACTGCACCACCTGGTAGGTGGTTGGGTTAAATGCAGAGATGAATTTCGTCTGTGTATGGGAAACATACGCAGATGACAGGAATAGACATTATTATTATTATTATTATTATTGTAGCACCATCTATCACGTCAAACCATGCAAGATCTGTTGAGATCACACTTAGTCACGCCCCTTCATACACGTGATGGTTGTGCTTCCCTTCAGCGAAGGAGTAGTCTAGGCTCTATAAATCAGTAATGACAGGGGACATCAGCCCTTCCGGTTTGTGATCGCGTCATAGACCGGACTGGCCAGCGCTATAAACTGTAACATTTTCCTGCCTTGATTTTAATACAATTGGTAAAACTGAATTCACATTTCCTTGATTTATTGTTAGGGTGAGTGCTGCTTCTGAGGGAAGTGTGAGCGGGGGGAGCAGTGTGGGCTGGAGGTGGGTCCTGGGTCTGAGAGGAGGCCTAAGGCCCACGGCTAGCAGCAGCTAGCTGCAGGAACCGGTGACCCGCAGCCAGCTCCTGTTCTAACAATTGCCACCCACAAAAAGTACCAACAGACACAGTTCAAGGACGCTGCCTCAACAACGGAAGAACAAAACATGGCCCACTCAGACTCAATGTTCCTCGTCTCAGTTGGGATGCAGTTAAAGCTCTCTCGGAGATGTGAGTTATTTTAAGACCTTTCTGGTGGGTACTTCTGCCAGGTGTTCCCAGCAAACCCCAACTACACATTTGGGTCTACCAGGTCTGTCCGGCATCTTCACCTACCATCTAATCCAAATCACCACCAGGTGGTGATCATTTGACATCTCAGCTCCTTTCTTCACCTGACTGTCCAAAAAATATGGCTGCAGATCAGATGACATGACTACAAAGATGGTCATTAATCTGCGGCCTAGGGTGTCTTGGTACCATATGCACTCATCAACACCCTTTTGTTTGAACACGGTGGTTACGATAGACAAACTGTGACTAGCACAGAAGTCTAAAAACAGAACATCGCTGAAGTTCAGATCAGAGAGGCCGCTCCTCCCAATCACATCCCTTCAGGTCACACTGCCATTACCCACGTGGGCATTGAAGTCCTCCAGCAGAATAAAGGAGTCCCCAGCTGGAGCACCTTTCAGCAACCCACTAGGGACTTCAAGAAGGCTGGATATTCTGAACTGCTGTTTGGTGCGTAGGCATAAACAACCGTCAGAGCCCATCCCACCTGTAGGTGCAAGGACGCTACCCTCTCATCTGCAGAGGAAAACTTCAAAACACAGACACCAAACTGGGGGAGCTAAGAGTAGACCCAGCTCGGCATCTCTCACTACGGGCAACTCCAAAGTGGAATAAGGTTGAGCCCCTCTCAAGAAGACTGGTTCCAGAGCCCATGCTGTGTCAATGGACTGTACTTATTTAGCTCTTTTCTATCTGATCAAGATACTCAAAGCTCTTTACAACACAATCTGTGCCCTCATTTAACCATTTATACAACACTCTACTATATCTGTACAAAGACTATGGTAATCAGCTTTAGATCACATTCAGACACCGATGTGACACACATTGGAGGCAATGAGGGGTTCAGTGTATTGCGCAGTGGCACTTCAACATGTGACTGCTGATGGAATCAAACCCCCCCAACTCTCGAATTGGACAACGACTGGTCTAACCACTCATGCACAGCTGCCCTAAACTATGAAACTAGGTGAACCAAACTATATCTAATCAGTAACTTTTAACCTCATGCACAATATCAGGGTCCTTCCTAACCAGAGAAGTGACGTTTCATATTCCAAGAGCCAGCTTTGGTAAGCCAGGGGCAGAGTGCCAAGGCTCCTGCCTTTGGCTACAACCCATGGAACTTTGGACCTGACTTGTTTGGTCCCTCCTGCAGGTAGTGGGCATGTTGCTCATTCGAGCTGAGCCCAACTGGACCCCATGGGTAGAATCCCAGTCACCAGGCACTCGCCAACAGGGCCCTCCTCCTGGCCTGGCTCCGGGGTGGGGCCACAGTAACCCACGTCTAGGCAAGGGATATTGAGCTCCCGGTTGTTTTCTGTCCATAAAAGTCTTTTGAATCGCACTTTGTCTGACTTGTCACCTAGGACCAATCTGCTTTGGGAGACCCTACAAGGGGTAACTGCCCCGACAGCAAAGCTCTTAGGATCATTCAGGCTGTCAAACTCCAGTGGCAATTTTTTTTAAAAACAATTTACAGAAAAAAACTAGTCTAGGTTAACACTTCTCACTTACAGCTGAGACTGCTGTTGGAGTGACAGGCGTTGCCTTGGCCCCGAGGGCCCCCATCCTCTGGGTTATTGCTGCTGCAGGCTGGATTGTGGTAGATGCTCCGGTGCAGGTGGAATTTCCTCCCAGTACAATGGTATTCTGAATGGGTCAGTGAATATAGAAATGAGATAAGTGATAAAATATGACTGATTCTGACATGTCTGGTTCTGAGGCAGTTCACATTTTACTTTATCATACTTTATTATGTCTCAGGAATTAAAAAAAATGTTTTGCTGTACGACATATTTTGCAAGACTGTACACTGTAACCTGTGTGTGAAACTTACAGTCTATGGTGCTGATTCATGCTCATTAGTTAGTGCTAAAAACAAGATTTGCTATTAGAAATACCACCTGACAAAAATGTTAAAAACTAATTAGGGTAATTAAAATGTTTAACCTTAAAAGGGAATTTATATGACAACTTGGAAAATTTCTATTTCAAGAGAGGGGAAAAAACAACTAATATGAAAAATGAGAGAGAAAAAGTGGAGAAATTACAAAGAACTGTCAAAACAAAAAAATAGTCTCACAATTATAAAAAGATTTATATTTTTATTGAGTTATTCAAAATCAAATCATAACTACAGAATCTTTAGTTTAAAAAAGGACTCATGGCCTGCATTTCTCTTTCTTATCAGAAGGACATCAGTCTGAAATAATCCGACAGAGCTACACTGAGCACAATTGTTGGAAGAGCAGCTAAATCTTTATTTAATTTCTCATACAAGGAAACAACAGCAGCACTACAGTTTGAACATGTAGTTTGGAACTTGTGCCTTTTTCACAAGACCTAGAAATACAAACCGGATTCCCAAAAAGTTGGGACACTAAACAAATTGTGAATAAAAACTGAATGCAATGATGTGGAGATGGCAAATGTCTATAATTTTATTCGTAATAGAACATAGATGACAGATCAAAAGTTTAATCTGAGTAAATGTAACATTTTAAAGGAAAAATATGTTGATTCAAAATTTCACAGTGTCAACAAATCCCAAAAAAGTTGGGACAAGTATTTCCGGTGTATAGGTCGCACCTTTTTATGGTTTTTTCAAGGCCTGCGACCTATACTCAGGTGCGACCTATATATGGCTTGTTATCACTTTCGGTGAAACAAATTTTTAAATCCAGCTCATTTCACAATTACGTTCATTTATTAAGGAAAAGTTCAGCTCAGACATATATTTGCTATAATTTTTATCAAACAAATAATTGTTTTTAAGTGTTAATCTTCTTAAAAGCCTTGCTGTGCGCTCCTGTGGCAGACATTTGCAGCAGAGCTAAACGTAGGTGCGACCTATACACCAGTGCGACCTATCTAGGGATTTTTCCAATCTATTGGTGATAATTGGACAATGCGACCTATACACCAGAAAATACTGTAGCAATAAGTGACTGGAAAAAGGAAACTGAGCATATAACAAACATCTGGAAGACCAATTAACACTAATTAGGTCAATTGACAACATGATTGGGTATAAAAAGAGCTTCTCAGAGTGTCAGTGTCTCTCAGAAGCCAAGATGGTAAGAGGATCACCAATTCCACCATTGTTGCACAGAAAGATAGTGCAGCAATACCAGAATGGTGTTACCCAGCGTAAAATAGCAAAGACTTTTAAGTTATCATCATCAACCGTGCATAACATCATCAAAAGATTCAGAGAATCTGGAACAATCGCTGTGCGTAAGGGTCAAGGCCGTAAAACTCTACTGGATGCTCGTGATCTCCGGGCCCTTAAACGTCACTGCACCTCAAACAGGAATGCCACTGTCAAGGAAATAACAGAATGGGCTCAGGAATACTTCCAGAAAGCATTGTCAGTGAACACAATCCACCGTGCCATCCGCCGTTGCAGCTGAAACTCTACAGTGCAAAGAGGAAGCCATTTCTAAGCAAGCTCCACAAGCTCAGATGTTTGCACTGGGCCAGGGGTCATTTAAAATGGAGTGTGGCAAAATGGAAGACTGTTCTGTGGTCAGATGAGTCACGATTTGAAGTTCTTTATGGAACACTGGGACGCCATGTCATCCGGACCAGAGAGGACAAGGATAGCCCAAGTTGTTATCAACGCTCCGTTCAGAAGCCTGCATCACTGATGGTATGGGGTTGCATGAGCGCTTGTGGCATGGGCAGCTTGCATGTCTGGAAAGGCACCATTAATGCAGAGAACTATGTTCAGGTTCTAGAACAACATATGCTCCCATCTAGACGTCATCTCTTTCAGGGAAGACCCTGCATTTTTCAACAAGATAATGCCAGACCACATTCTGCAGCAATCACAACATCATGGCTACGTAGGAGAAGGATCCGGGTACTGAAATGTCCAGCCTGCAGTCCAGATCTTTCACCTATAGAGAACATTTGGTGCATCATAAAGAGGAAGGTGCGACAAAGAAGGCCCAAGACGATTGAACAGTTAGAGGCCTGTATTAGACATGAATGGGAGAGCATTCCTATTTCTAAACTTGAGAAACTGGTCTCCTCTGTCCCCAGACGTCTGTTGAGTGTTGTAAGAAGAAGGGGGGATGCCACACAGTGGTAAAAATGGACTTGTCCCAACTTTTTTGGGATTTGTTGACGCCATGAAATTTTGAAACAACATATTTTTCCCTTAAAATGATACATTCTCTCAGTTTAAACTTTTGATCTGTGATTTGTGTTCTATTCTGAATAAAATATTAGATGTTGGCACCTCCACATCATTGTATTCAGTTTTTATTCACAATTTGTTTAGCGTCCCAACTTTTTTGGAATCCGGTTTATACAACTAATCAATTTAAAAAATAAAACAAGCAGTTTGATACTAAATGTCCCTTGTTTCAGAAAACACATGCACAGACTGAATTAAAAGGGATGGTGAGTGTTATTATCAGAGTCCACTGTATTTTTTTTATTTTTTTTAATTCTTTGTCATTTCAGTCCAAACTGAAGGAAATGTGTTTTAATGTAAATAGTCTGTGAGCTGATATTAAGACGACGATTAAAAATGTAAAAATGTATGTACATTCAACTCCAGCTTTATAAAACAATATATTCAACTCGGTAAAAACATTTTATATTTGTTGCTATAATATTTTTAATAAAACATGTGGTTAGCCAATGTTAAAACTATTACCCATTAATTGCACTGGGGACATGTTTTTTTTTTTTACTACAGAAACTGTTTCTGATACCATACCTTCAGTACAGGAGGTCTCTGCAGTGTGGTAGTGGCTGTGACCGTGGTCTGCACAGAGGAACCTTGTTTGATGATGGTGGTGGGGGTTACAGGACGACCCAGCAGTGGTGCACCTGGGGTCTGCAGAATAATTTGGTAGGGAAAAAGACAGCGTTAAAAGTAAACCATGATGTGATACTTCGATTCAAGTCACAGAATTGGGTTGTGTTTAATATTTGACCAATGTTGTGAATAAATAATCCAATCAAGGTAAAAAGAAATAGACAAATATTTTTGTCTTTTCTGTAGAATCAATTCCATATCAAATGTCCAGTGTTGTGTAGGAGGCTGTACAACTCATTTTATAATCTGCATACATTTAGACAAGAAACCTCATCCATCTACGTGCAATGAGGACAATAATGTCTGACTTCTTAGCAGTGCACTTGTGTAAGATTTGTATGCAACACTATAATAACGTACAGAACTTTTTAGTCACGATAAATAAAATCAACAGTATGTTTTCCCTCATACTGTATATGGTTGGTAGTGTTGGTGTCAGTGGTGTGTTTAAGTACTGCAAATTAAATTTGTGTTTCTCTGTATAGCAGAAATGAGTCTCATTTTGTGTGTTTGCCTGTGCCAATGTGTCCAGCAGACCTGTACCTGCAGAGCAGTGACCTGCACAGGTGGAGTGCTGGTGGGGGCTGTAGGTCGGGGTGTCATGGCACTTTGTGACTGGGCCTGAGCTTGAATCTGAGCCAAGGTCTGCTGGTGAATCATCATCAGTTGCCCACTCTCACTGCGAATCAAGACCATGCCTGCATGAGGCAAATGACAAGTGGATTAGGAAATCAAAGTCACAGCTTTTTGTTCTTGTTGGTTAATAGACTTTATGTGTGTATGGATGTTTCTTTGGTCTTGAAGCGGAGGCAGAACTGAAGTCACCTTCATCCTGTGACACGCAGAGAGATTTTTCTCCAATCAGTAACAATTTAGAAACATTCTCACAACAACACTCCTCAAGGTGAAGCTTTTTATCAAGCCACTGGCATTTTATTGTAAGTTAGTGTTACTGCACACTGGAGCACTTTAGTCAGCCAATCAAACATGCAGCTTGTGAAATGAGTGGTTTGACTCTTAGTGACACAGTGACTGATAAAGCAATTCAGGTTACAAAATTACCAAGCACGTTTAAAGTTTAAAAACTAATCGCTGTGGTTTAATTTTGGTCCGGCCACTTAGTCTTCTGGATGGAACTGCTTCAAACTTGAGCCTTTTAACATCATATGGTCTCTTTTGTCCAACAACTACACGCCTATAATGTTCATCACAAAAACCTTGATTAGGCAATGAACTATCAGAATACAAAACCAGTAAAATATTGGAGGATTGAGAACCTCGCCCTAAGAATGTGCACATTATCTAAAGCACACACAAAAGACAGTTGAGAGATACTCAGTGAAAAGTTATAGATAGGAGGACAGAATGTTGTTGTGTCAAAAAAGCAAAGAAAACAGACTCAGCCGTTTGATACAAAATGACCCTTAGCTAAACCATACCAGGAATAAATAGTCTTACCATCCTTTAGTGTTTAAACTATTATGTAGTTAGAACATTATCAAAACTGTTGTTGTGACCCCAGAAGACTATCAGTAAGATGTCATTTCTGCTTACAAGTGTCTGAAACTATCTGAAGCCTGAAAGAAGAACAAGTCAATACAGAAAGTACATTGTTTGCTAGTAACCAATGCAGGATACTGCAGCTTAAAGGTATTGTGACAATATGCTAAAACAGACATCTTTAGAAAGAGGAGCTACTCAGCTTCGATTTTTTTGTACACAGATGCTTTGATATATAAAAGTATTTTTAAATAAAATAGTTTTAATGACGTAACTCCGCAGTGCATCACAGTCAAACGCCGACGCATTTTCATGACGCAATGTAAAGAACGTACATTGTAAATAACAATGGCAGAGAATATAGAAACCGAGGAATTAAGCAATTTAAGTGAAGATTTGAGCGATTTGTCTTCAGTTTGGGAAGCCGAAGTTAGTTCGAGTGACGAACAAGAAACAGCTGGTTCTACTGTAGGTCTGCATCCGTATTTATTTTAGTCTTACTGTGCAGGGTGCGAGGGGGACTCCGACATTTCAGAGAAGGAAGGTTCCGAGGGTGAAGGGCTGGAACCCGGTCGTAGTCGTCTACAGAGCTGGCGATGTTAAAACACCCAAATGTGACACAACGTACTGGCATTTTTCAAGTTATACAAAAGAAAATAGTCGATCTTGAAGACAATTACACTGCGTTCTATACGCAGCCGCAGACGGACCTTCATGTGCCTACGTCACATGACTTCGCATGCGTAAGTACTGTATGTCCCGCGACGAAACACGGCGCAAAGTTTAAAATCAATTTGAAACTAATTTTCATTGATTTATCATTTTGCTTGTAAAAACTAACATAGTTGACAACATATATATGTTGTGCCACTTTATGCATAGTTCCAACATCATGTCACCAGGGCCGGATCTATAATACGGGCGCACCGGGCGGGTGCCCAGGGGCCCGACAGCTCAAGGGGGCCCTCTGCTGGCCAGGAGGAGTGAGCAGTTCAGCCTGGCAGAATTTTTTTTTTTTTTTTTTTTTATTGTCGCTAGACGTAGATAAAACAAGGCTTTGTCCTCAATTTTCCTTATTATCCAACCCAAATAAAATAAAAAGTTGTTTTTCAAAAACAACTCATAAGTGTCTTTTAGTTTGTTGACATGACGTGTATGATTGGGAGCAGACTGCAATGCACACACTCAGTCCGGTTGGTGGCGGTAGTGTGCTTAAAATAAGTTCGCCAACCGCCAATAAACAATAGAAGAAGAAGAAGCTCTGTGACCAATGAGCTGACAGCCCTTTTACACACGTGATTGAAACTACAGAATCCGGCTCATCTCATTGGTCCAGTCTTGGCAGTTTACGGAAGACACGGCAGCTACGAGGCCGCCAGACGACGCATTGTTTCCGAGATAAATCCGTCCGAAGGTCCCCCGGCGCGCCGGAGCTCAACTGAGAACCAGGCCGGCCATGCTGGAAGCCCCACAAAGAGGCTCCCTGCCTGGGTACACGATCCAGAACGGCCCCCGGCGCGCGCCGGAGCTCAACTGAGAACCAGGCCGGGCCGGCCATGCTGCTTGGAAGCCCCACGAAGAGGCTCCCTGCCTGGGTACACGATCCAGAACGGCCCCCGGCGCGCGCCGGAGCTCCGCTCGGCGCTCTGGACCACCAGAACCATGCACCAGGGCAGAAACTTCGTGCTGGACATGGGCACAGGAGAAAGCAGGTAAAGATAATGGATGGACGGACGGATAATAAATGTAACAAAACCAGGAGAACCCTTGAAGAAGAAGTGGAGAAGATCACTGAAAGTCTTCACCTGGTTGGCAGGTAAAAATTCAATAATTTCCAGTGTAGTGGTGAACCATGTTTAATTATTGATAGTTATAAACAAAAGTGTACAACTGACACGTACAAATAAGTACATAATTGTGAATTTAAGAGATTGCTAAAAGTGATTTTTTTTTTGAAGGAATATGAAAAATAACATAAGAATTTATTTGAGTTGTTTAAGATGATGTAATCTTACATTTGGTGATGCAATTAATTTTGTTCTTTGATAAATCATTGTTGTGAGTTTATTTGGGTAAAAAAGGGGCAGAGATTATAAGATTATTCTTCATCTGCTGCCTTTCATTTTATTTTGAATGTATGTTTTTTATTTTTTATTGAGTTGTTGACTTTGTTTTAGTGAAATGAATGAATTTTAATAAATAAAATAAAAATAAATACATTTACTTTACACTATGCAAACATACAACCTTGTCCATCTTTAAAAAAATCACAGTTCATATAGGTAATTAATAAATACATTTCAAAATGTAGTTTACATACTACAATGCTAAATTTATAAATATAAACAATACACGTTTTTCCATTTATTTATCACTACATAACCTAGGCTATGTGTCACTAATGAATTTTTTAACACCTTTTGGCAGGCTAAACATGTATGGATGAGCTGTATGAGGAATGTGTGACTGCAAACAGCCTGAGGTGAGGTGGTCTCACCTCAGGAGAAAGAAAGGTGGCAGTCCCAGGGAACAGCAGAGAAGTGGATGCAGCTGACCTCCCCAACAGAACACCTGAACTCACACCTGGCCTCAAATGCTCCCCATCATTCATGGTTGAGTTCCATGTGATCCAGGTTTGAACTTGAGAAAAACATCATACAGACTGTCTACCTACACTTCAATCAAAGTAAGGGAATTCTTTTTCTTTTTCTGCTGCTTCGAGCTTTCTTAGAGCTCATGGACTTGTTTTTCATGCACGTGGGCATGGACTGCACACCAAGGCACTGGTGTCACTATGGTTGCAACATGTTTCTGATGGATGTGATTTGCTACTGGTTTGCTGCTGATTGATGTCAATGCAGTAGCTGCTGCTCTTTCAGAAGTGTTCATGTTTGACATCATTTGCTGATGAAGGATGGATGGATGGATGGATTTGCTGCTGAATGATGTCAATACAGTAGTATTATACAGTATATACAATACAGTCAATACAGTAGTATATAGTAGTAGTCAATACAATATATATATATATATATATATATATATAATATATATATATATAGTAAAATGGGTGTTAGGTTAGGGGGGGGCCCTGTGAGCTTCGGTGCCCAGGGGCCCCTGGGGTTGTTAATCCGGCCCTGCATGTCACAATACCTTTAAACTAAACAGTTTCTTCCAGGCGATTCGTTTTATTTTGAACGTTCCTACCTGGATGGAGCTGGAAGTTTTGGACTGTCGTGGCATTTCGTTGAGGCTGACTGAGCCGAGGACCCAGCACCTGTGGAGCGATGGTTCGTATCCCACCAGAAGGAGTGACAGCGATGGCTGGTGAAGCTGAGGTCCTCAGGCTTTGCAGGACAGGCGGACTCCTCACGGTCGTCCCAGTCCCACCAGTGGAAGTCACGACTTGGACTCCGGTGTGCATGATGGTTTTAGTGGAGTCTGTTCTGTTGACAGGTGTAGAGCCAGTCGAGGATGTTACAACCATGGCTGGGTTGCCTGCGCTTTGTGTGTCATTGGAAGTGTGTACAGGCGGCCTGACCAGCGTGACTGTGGGTATGGTTTTCACTGCAGCTGAGGTCACGACGTTCTGTGCGCTTAAAGTAGTCCGGAAAACACCACCAGCTGCACCTTCTTTGCTCAAGGGTCCGTTGACGAGCCGGACAGTGGACTGTTGTCCACCTCCACCCGGGATCCGACAGCTCGTCGCCGTGCTTCCAGTTAAAGTTTCATCACCACCAGCCGGGTGCATCGTTTTCTCTGGTACAACTCCGCTGGGGGTCGCGGGCTTGGGCTGACTCTGCGTCACGCTGCTCGGTTCAGCCGTCGATGGGACTCCAGCTGCTCCATCCATGCTGTCACCTGAAACTCCCACCACCACGCTACACCATGACAGAGTGGACGCTTTAGTTACTGGGAAGTGTATTCAAGTCAGCCGAATTCACTGAACAACGTAACAAAAACGAGCTAGCTAACCTTAATGCGCAACTATCTATTTTAGCAAGCTCTTGTTGTGAAAGTCCCCTTTTTGCTGCCCGGACCAATAAAATGATTAATTCCAAGAGCTGTCAACGTGATTTTCTGCGGAATAAACACCAGATGTTAAGTAAGAGTCACTTGCTTCTGAACGTTCAGAGTCTAGAAATCTCCACAGCTCGCTTACTACTTTTATGTCCACCTTTCTGTTGAAGAAAACATCTCCCAGCGAGTCCGAGCCCGCCGCCATCTTTGCCTGGCTACGCTTGTTCGTGCGGCGCATGCGCTGATTGGATGCCTCTTCCGTGACGTCACCTCATCGGGCGTCGTGATTGGTTGATGCAAGAAAACAAACTGGAGTTGCAGAGAGCGAGCTGTCAGAGATTGAAAAGTCCCGCACTGTATCTGTCAGACGTAACGTGAACACCAACAGGAGGCTCCCTGAGGCTGTATGCTAGGAGTTAAATAATATCTACGTATAAAATTTCAGCAATAATCACTTTCTGTCTTTTACGCACAACAGCTATTGTGTTACTATTAACAGTAAAAAAATTAAACAGTTAAAGCGGATGGCAACGTGTCCACTCCTTTTAGTAGCACCGGCGCATGGCACGAAGCTGACCGGAAAAGTGAAGCGGGAGGAGTTAGTTTTTTGACCGGCAGGAGACAGCACTGTATTTCAGATCCGAGCAACCTATACAGTTGAAAACAATAATCTGAAATACACAGATAAAAACCAAACGTCTTCAACGAGTTTGGAGACTCTCAGTGTCACTAATTGCGCTGGCGCTTAAATGGGGCGAACCCACTGATTAAAGTGGCATGGCAGGTGAGTTTAAAAAAAAAAAAATCAGTGGGCGTGGTTTCATGACACCTGTGAAGGCCTATAAATTGTTTTCAGTTTGTTGGTTGGGGCAGTGTTGTGTTGGAGCTTGATTTTGAAAAAAAGTTATCAGTTTTTGTTTGGACTTTCATGCAGCATGGCTTCAACAAAGCCGTACATTGGCTGTAAAATAGGGCTGCTTTCCAAAGCCCAAAATCGATATGAGGGCATTTTGTACACGCTTGACAAAATCAACTCCACAGTTGTGCTGGCAAATGGTGAGTGTTGTGATCTAGGTTGTTGTCAGAAGAAATGTTAATACAATCCAAGTATGAAACTGTTTTTTTTTTCTTTCTTTCATTTAGTGAAGTGTTTTGGAACAGAAGGACGGCCCACTGACAGGCCAACGCCGACCAAGGAGGATGTCTACGAGTACATCACTTTCCGTGGACGTGATATCAAGGATATCACATTATGTGAATCTCCAAGATCTTACGGCCTACCCCCAGATCCCGCAATAATTCAAGTACTGTAAAAGCAACTGCATGACACACGCTCCTGTTGAACATGTGGTCATTTAACATGTTTTTCAGTCATCCAGTGCAAGCTCCTCAAGTATCTACCCAGGCCTTGGACGGTTCAGCCCTCTGGGGATCCCTGCCTACAACCATCTTGCACCTAGCTCCCTTCTTAACCAACAGTACGCTGCTGCCGCTCTTGGTCAGTCATCTGGCAAAGGTTGACTTCACATAAATCCACTGCTTACTGTTTTTAAATTGAGATGTTTATGGCTTCACGCAGGGTCCGTGCTTCAAGACCTGCATGCTAGACGAGGCCCCATGGTGGAAAAAGCTGTTCAGACTCTTAAGATGGAAACCTCTGGACAAAGAGGTCTGACAATGTCCCAGGAGCAGCAGTGGAGCAGCAGGAGACCCCAGAGGAACTGGAGAGAGGCCTCTCCAACTCAAAGGGATGCTGGGTCCACCAGTAAGTCTGAAGAATTGTGATGCCAATATAATGTTCTTTTTTTACTAAATGAAAAGTGGTATCTTTAAATGTCAAATATTTACTTGCATGGATGGGGATGGTTAAATGTAGGTGTCTTTTCTTTATTCCTTTAACATAAGAACATTCAGGCCCAGGTGTGAACACTTCTCAGCAGGAACCACAGCAGCAGAACATTGAAAACAGAACACCACACAGAAGAAGGCAGGGTAATTTTATTTAAAAAAGTTCACATGGATGAATTATTTAAATATATTCACATGCAAGAACCTGTTTTTCGCTCTAGGAACACGTCGACGCAGGGGCCGGGGTAGAGGCCAGCCGATGGTGCCCAAGGCTCCAACTCCGATCCTCAAGTTTGACTCTGACTTTGACTTCGATTCATCAAATGCACAGTTCATGAAGGAGGAGCTTGAGAGAGAAGTGATGGAGAAAGCAAACCTCAAAGGTATGTTTTGAACTAGAGTATGACAAATGAGTAGATTCTTGTACCTCAAAAGCAACAGTTACAATGGAGGACTTCT
Organism: Garcialebias charrua; assembly: GCA_038048925.1. Taxonomy (NCBI): domain Eukaryota; kingdom Metazoa; phylum Chordata; class Actinopteri; order Cyprinodontiformes; family Rivulidae; genus Garcialebias; species Garcialebias charrua. Next base: position 27,109 of record JBBPBX010007019.1, on the reverse strand, counting down.
CAACAAATTCATAGACAATTGTGCAGACAACTGAGCAAGGATTGGAGAACCCACATTGCTACATGAACTTAATTAAAACCACAATCCTTCTTTTAGCTGCACTCCAGATCAAGTATCAGTAAGCCTAATTTTATTTTTGCTTTCTTGCAGATGAAAATGATGAGCCGGATAAATCAAAAGAGAAGATGCATGATGCACGTCCAGAGGAAATTGGTTTGGTGACAAAATGTTGCTACAACAGAGCAAAGTCTTTCTTCGACAACATCTCGTCTGATGGGCTCAGGTGAATGGTGGTCTTTGGTGTTCGGCCTGCTCTCTCTCGATTGTAAGAGTTATTACAGTTTTGTTTTTTTGTGCACCGATTAGTTTCAGGTTCACGTGGGCAGAGGAGCGGAAGCGAAACCTGGAGACTTTTGGAGTCACCGGCCGGTTCTTTACAAGCTTCAGAAGTCCATATGGTGGACGAAGAGGACAAAGTGCCATTCAGACACTTTAATCCTGAATGAACGTCTGGTGTGACAAATTAACGTGTCCAGTTTCTAACGAGACTGTATAAGCTATGATTTTCTTTTTGTCTCAGTGATGGGACAAATTAATTTTGGTTTTGAATATAGGCCATACCAATGGTAATGTTTTTTGTTTGTTTATAGAGAAATTGTTTAGATCACTATTTATGATTTGCTTCTCCAAAGTTCCTTCGTGTATTTATTTGTGGAAACTGATTTTGCCTTGAAATGCCTTGAGTTTTACTTTTATTTTATTTAGATATGTAACTTTGGAGAAAATTAAGTAAAACTTGTATTTAAGCTTTGTGTTGCTGATTTTATTCTTCAAGTTGACCCATTGAAGAGGTTACATTTTGCTTAGCATCAGTGCTGTGAGCCTCAAAACTGGAGGGAATATGTCAGAAATCTCTGTCCAGAGAAGTTTAGTCCTGGGAACAGGTACTGTGCATGCTCTCTTCCAGGTCTCTGGCCTGGAAGTTGAAAGAAGTGGACCTGCACCTGCATATGGAAAAGAATTGAGTCAGCATGTAGGCTATTAACACAGGTCTGTGCACTGGACTGTCCAAAGTGGCCAAAATCATGAACCACAAATAAAACTTCTAATATCAATATAAAACTTTTATTTTTACCAGAATATAACTGAAAATAGGTACGAGTAAACAGTTTTACGCAGAACACACTTGTTTTTGTTTTTTTCCCCTTCCCCAATGTCTTGGAAATGAGAAAAGCTGGACAATTTAACAAATTTCAAGCTGTTAATGTGAACTTTCTTTTGAGAGGAAGAGCCAGTCAGGAAATGACAGTTGACACAAAACAAAAACCAACTTGCCCAGCAAACGCCCTCCGTCGCTCGGAGCGGTTGCACACTGGACAGCAGCTTCCTGCAGGTTGGGTTGGCTGTCAGGATAAAGGACCCAATAACTGGGAGGAGATGGATGTTTCTATCCAAACACCTTCCCGTTTATCATCCCCCCCTGGCAGTATCTGAAAGTGGAATTTAGGAGTCCTCAGTGAAATCTCGTGTTTGTTTCCTTGCACCATGGATGCACTTCTGGAGGCCGTCCTGTCCCTCGTCGACTCCTCCCAGGCAGACAGCCACAGCCAAAGTGGTTCAAGACCAGAAAGAAACCATCTTACACCCACCATGTTTTCAAATTGCATCGCCATTATTTGTTTATTTAAAAATAATACAGGAGCGTTTATTTATATTGTAGAGAAATAACGCTAAATGTGTTATTTCATGATTTATAGCAGATTTTAGCATGCAGCTCCGGGAAAATCTGCCCCTCTCCATATATGGGCATTCACATGGGCATTCACGTCACTAAAGTGACGCCTTGGAGTTACAGGCGAGCGAGGAAAAGAAAAAGCGAAGCATTTTTAAATATTCCCTAAAGCTGCCTGTTGATTAATCCTGCTGTCGCTCACTCATGTCTATCATATTCTGAGCGAGCATCCACGTAGACATACTAGTTTAATTCGTTTGATCGCGACAAATTCATTCATTTCCGCATCGGCTTTTTATTCTCTCCCCCCGTGACCAGACAGGTCGGGAGTAAAGGCAGCCGCGCAGCGGAGCTCTGCGCGCGTGCTCCCCGCAACAAGGCTGACGAGAGCAAATACATACACTCGAGGGAGCAAATTACACCGGCACGAATTCGGAACTTCAAAGGTGACCAGCGGAACGAGGAGCCAGAGACGCGCGCGGCTCGCGGCTCGCTCCTCTGGGCAGAATGGGTGAGAGCAGCAACGGTCCGCAGCGGTGTTATAAAATAAATAATAAATAAAATCAGAGCGCTGGTCCATATGTACACACAAATGCACCAGGAAATATGCAGTTTTAACTCCCACTCTCTCTCATAAACCTCCATGGAAACTCACTCCTGCCTTCTGCCTTCTGGGTGGAGATGTAACAAAAGTCACATGACACTTCGGGACTCTTCGGCCAGGTTTCCGGATTCATTCGGGAGTGGGTTTTTTTTTTTTGTTTTTTTTTTAACCCTCGCCTGGCCCAAATGCAAAAATGAAAATAGACATAATATTAAATTACAGTAATTGTCCTATATGGTGAATTGTTACTGTCATGGTGGGTGTTGTCCTTTAAGTTGTTTACGGCTTGGTGGGGGAGTGTGCTGGAACTACTCTGACTGATGAAGCCCTCTGGAGTGAGGGTGAAACGTTTCTACTAAAAAGAAACTGTCTAGATGACCTGATTGAGAATTATCGGATTTGATACCTTGATTACTGAGCATGAACTTTCTTTTCTGAGACACAGTTTTAGGTTTTCACCAAGCCATGATCATTTACAAGAAATAAAAACCTGCGATATTTCTCTCTGGGTTTTTCTAAATCTATATAATATGAGTTTAACTTTCTGAAGGTATTGACAAAAAAAAACATTGAACTTTTTCATGATATTCTAATTTTTGTAGATTAATCTCTCCTGGTTCATTTTGCTGAAAGGGCACTGTAGTGGACAAATGCGACCAGAAGGTGGCAGTAATACATCACAAAGGATTCTGTACAACCCCAAAAACATCGGCGAGAGAGAAAGATGTTTGTCCCAGCGCAGCTTCCGTACACCTTTAGCATGCGACGTTTTTGAACGTTAGAAATATTATCAAAGATTATGCTCCTTGTAAAGTAACACGACTCTCTTGCCAGTTATGTTACAGTTTAATACCGATCGCGTTTCGTTTTTAATAACTTGTTTGGATTTTTCTATGTTCAGGCGAACAACCTACATGACTAGTTTAAAAACACCTTTTAGCCATTAGCTCATTCAACAGTCTAACGACAAGATGTTGAGAGTTAAGACAGCTCGCTGGCTCTCAGCGAGGATATGTTCAGGAGTTAGTTTAGGACAAGGTAAAGGACAGGACGTGAGACACTCGAGGGTCTGTCTCAGAGACGTCTGCACCGCCACGAAACTTTACGGAAAAGCCCGAGAGGTTTCGAAGAAGAGAGAAATGTCTGAGAAGAGCCTGGTATGTGTTCATAAGCTTCAGCTCTCTAAAGCTAGCTTACTGGTGTTTTTAGCTAATAAAAACAGAAGAAATGACGTGAGGACTCGAAAGTAGCTGATAAAAAGATAATGGCTGTTTATGTCCTCAGCTAAACAGACGATCTTTAATGTCTAAACCTTGACAACAAATTAAAATTGATATGCATCCACAGAAAACCACAGAATATGCACTTTAAGAACCCACAGTGATTACTGAAGTAAATGTACTTTAAGAACCCACAGTGATTATTACTGAAGTAAATGTACTTTAAGAACCCACAGTGATTACTGAAGTAAATGTACTTTAAGAACCCACAGTGATTACTGAAGTAAATGTACTTTAAGAACCCACAGTGATTACTGAAGTAAATGTACTTTAAGAACCCACAGTGATTACTGAAGTAAATGTACTTTAAGAACCCACAGTGATTACTGAAGTAAATGTACTTTAAGAACCCACAGTGATTACTGAAGTAAATGTACTTTAAGAACCCACAGTGATTACTGAAGTAAATGTACTTTAAGAACCCACAGTGATTACTGAAGTAAATGTACTTTAAGAACCCACAGTGATTACTGAAGTAAATGTACTTTAAGAACCCACAGTGATTACTGAAGTAAATGTACTTTAAGAACCCACAGTGATTACTGAAGTAAATGTACTTTAAGAACCCACAGTGATTACTGAAGTAAATGTACTTTAAGAACCCACAGTGATTACTGAAGTAAATGTACTTTAAGAACCCACAGTGATTACTGAAGTAAATGTACTTTAAGAACCCACAGTGATTACTGAAGTAAATGTACTTTAAGAACCCACAGTGATTACTGAAGTAAATGTACTTTAAGAACCCACAGTGATTACTGAAGTAAATGTACTTTAAGAACCCACAGTGATTACTGAAGTAAATGTACTTTAAGAACCCACAGTGATTACTGAAGTAAATGTACTTTAAGAACCCACAGTGATTACTGAAGTAAATGTACTTTAAGAACCCACAGTGATTACTGAAGTAAATGTACTTTAAGAACCCACAGTGATTACTGAAGTAAATGTACTTTAAGAACCCACAGTGATTACTGAAGTAAATGTACTTTAAGAACCCACAGTGATTACTGAAGTAAATGTACTTTAAGAACCCACAGTGATTACTGAAGTAAATGTACTTTAAGAACCCACAGTGATTACTGAAGTAAATGTACTTTAAGAACCCACAGTGATTACTGAAGTAAATGTACTTTAAGAACCCACAGTGATTACTGAAGTAAATGTACTTTAAGAACCCACAGTGATTACTGAAGTAAATGTACTTTAAGAACCCACAGTGATTACTGAAGTAAATGTACTTTAAGAACCCACAGTGATTACTGAAGTAAATGTACTTTAAGAACCCACAGTGATTACTGAAGTAAATGTACTTTAAGAACCCACAGTGATTACTGAAGTAAATGTACTTTAAGAACCCACAGTGATTACTGAAGTAAATGTACTTTAAGAACCCACAGTGATTACTGAAGTAAATGTACTTTAAGAACCCACAGTGATTACTGAAGTAAATGTACTTTAAGAACCCACAGTGATTACTGAAGTAAATGTACTTTAAGAACCCACAGTGATTATTACTGAAGTAAATGTACTTTAAGAACCCACAGTGATTACTGAAGTAAATGTACTTTAAGAACCCACAGTGATTACTGAAGTAAATGTACTTTAAGAACCCACAGTGATTACTGAAGTAAATGTACTTTAAGAACCCACAGTGATTACTGAAGTAAATGTACTTTAAGAACCCACAGTGATTACTGAAGTAAATGTACTTTAAGAACCCACAGTGATTACTGAAGTAAATGTACTTTAAGAACCCACAGTGATTACTGAAGTAAATGTACTTTAAGAACCCACAGTGATTACTGAAGTAAATGTACTTTAAGAACCCACAGTGATTACTGAAGTAAATGTACTTTAAGAACCCACAGTGATTACTGAAGTAAATGTACTTTAAGAACCCACAGTGATTACTGAAGTAAATGTACTTTAAGAACCCACAGTGATTACTGAAGTAAATGTACTTTAAGAACCCACAGTGATTACTGAAGTAAATGTACTTTAAGAACCCACAGTGATTACTGAAGTAAATGTACTTTAAGAACCCACAGTGATTACTGAAGTAAATGTACTTTAAGAACCCACAGTGATTACTGAAGTAAATGTACTTTAAGAACCCACAGTGATTACTGAAGTAAATGTACTTTAAGAACCCACAGTGATTACTGAAGTAAATGTACTTTAAGAACCCACAGTGATTACTGAAGTAAATGTACTTTAAGAACCCACAGTGATTACTGAAGTAAATGTACTTTAAGAACCCACAGTGATTACTGAAGTAAATGTACTTTAAGAACCCACAGTGATTACTGAAGTAAATGTACTTTAAGAACCCACAGTGATTACTGAAGTAAATGTACTTTAAGAACCCACAGTGATTACTGAAGTAAATGTACTTTAAGAACCCACAGTGATTACTGAAGTAAATGTACTTTAAGAACCCACAGTGATTACTGAAGTAAATGTACTTTAAGAACCCACAGTGATTACTGAAGTAAATGTACTTTAAGAACCCACAGTGATTACTGAAGTAAATGTACTTTAAGAACCCACAGTGATTACTGAAGTAAATGTACTTTAAGAACCCACAGTGATTACTGAAGTAAATGTACTTTAAGAACCCACAGTGATTACTGAAGTAAATGTACTTTAAGAACCCACAGTGATTACTGAAGTAAATGTACTTTAAGAACCCACAGTGATTACTGAAGTAAATGTACTTTAAGAACCCACAGTGATTACTGAAGTAAATGTACTTTAAGAACCCACAGTGATTACTGAAGTAAATGTACTTTAAGAACCCACAGTGATTACTGAAGTAAATGTACTTTAAGAACCCACAGTGATTACTGAAGTAAATGTACTTTAAGAACCCACAGTGATTACTGAAGTAAATGTACTTTAAGAACCCACAGTGATTACTGAAGTAAATGTACTTTAAGAACCCACAGTGATTACTGAAGTAAATGTACTTTAAGAACCCACAGTGATTACTGAAGTAAATGTACTTTAAGAACCCACAGTGATTACTGAAGTAAATGTACTTTAAGAACCCACAGTGATTACTGAAGTAAATGTACTTTAAGAACCCACAGTGATTACTGAAGTAAATGTACTTTAAGAACCCACAGTGATTACTGAAGTAAATGTACTTTAAGAACCCACAGTGATTACTGAAGTAAATGTACTTTAAGAACCCACAGTGATTACTGAAGTAAATGTACTTTAAGAACCCACAGTGATTACTGAAGTAAATGTACTTTAAGAACCCACAGTGATTACTGAAGTAAATGTACTTTAAGAACCCACAGTGATTACTGAAGTAAATGTACTTTAAGAACCCACAGTGATTACTGAAGTAAATGTACTTTAAGAACCCACAGTGATTACTGAAGTAAATGTACACTAAGAACCCACAGTGATTACTGAAGTAAATGTACTTTAGTACAAATCACACATTTGTCCAGTGTTTTGTTTTGTTCATCAAACTTCTTGTCAATCGCAGACTCGACACTTCGTGGACAGTCGTCGCGTGAAGCTGGTGGCTGGTTCTGGTGGTAAGGGGGTCTGCACTTTTCACAGTGAGCCCAGGAAGGAGTGGGGCGGACCGGACGGAGGGAATGGAGGCGATGGAGGAAGCATCATTATAAAGGGTGAGCTGGTCACAGTGATGTGGGCTCCACAGTCTGTTGAACATGAGTTATCTGATGTGCTAGAAGAGGTGGGCATGCTTTAATGCTCCAAACTAACCCCTCATAAGAAGAATACACACACCAGTTTATTTCTTATGCACATTAAAATCTTGTGCTGGTCTTTAAAGAAGGTTCACAAATAAAATACTTTTTTAGAAATCTTTTTTTTTTTTTTAACAGTGTTTGTGTTTTATGCTTTCAGCTGACCGGTTTGTGAAATCATTGGCCAAAGTGTCGTCACTTTACACAGGAGAGAGCGGGCACTCGGGGGGCAGCGACAACTGTTACGGTCGGAACGGCAGAACAACTTACATTTCTGTGAGTTCGCACGTTTCCATCATACATGAAAGGCTCGTCGAGGCCGTTCCCTGAAGGACTCCGTGTAACCCGTCATCTTTCACGCCAGCGTTTTAGACTAACACCATCTTATGAAGAGACACGAGGGAGTTTTGGTCAGAATATTATGGAACCATCTCCCTCTTCCCATCAGACGAGCTCCTTCACTGTCCATTTTCAAAACTCTTTTAAAACACATTTTTATTCCCTGGCTTTTGGCACAGCCTAAAATTTGCTCTGCATTGTTTTGTTTTTTTGTTTGTTTTATTGATCTTACTGTTTTAACTGTTTTATTCTTTTGTGTTTAAATGTTCTTGATTTGACAAGTACAGCACTTTGTCGCAGCTGTGGCTGTTTTTAAAGGGCTCTATAAATAATGTTTATAGTATCTGGATATTGCACAGCTCCGTCAGGTTTAAGTCCAGAATGAGGAACCACTGGCGTTTTAGCCTTTTTATTACAAACCGGATTCCAAAAAAGTTGGGACACTAAACAAGTGAATAAAAACTGAATGCAATGATGTGGAGATGGCAAATGTCAATATTTTATTCAGAATAGAACATAATGACAGATCAAAAGTTTAAACTGAGAGTATGTATCATTTTAAGGGAAAAATATGTTGTTTTAAAATTTCATGGCGTCAACAAATCCCAAAAAAAGTTGGGACAAGTCCATTTTTACCACTGTGTGTCATCCCCCCTTCTTCTTACAACACTCAACAGACGTCTGGGGACAGAGGAGACCAGTTTCTCAAGTTTAGAAATAGAAATGCTCTCCCATTCATGTCTAATACAGGCCTCTAACTGTTCAATCGTCTTGGGCCTTCTTTGTCGCACCTTCCTCTTTA
>JBBPBX010007019.1:0-17870 GCA_038048925.1 Garcialebias charrua | reverse complement strand
TACATGTGATGAAAACGAGATTATGTACACGGGGTCCCAGTTACATCCAACAACAAATGCAAGAGAAAAACAGTAATAACATCTAGAATTAACTAAGAGAAACATCAACTAGTAATACACTAAGCCCTAATATAGTGGAAAAACATCATTATAAACAGCAGCACGAACATGAGTCTGTATGAGCAGATGGTCACAGATGAACACAGCAACAAGAAAACAGATCAGCATCAGCATGATGTGATATTTTGCAGTGTTTATTCTTATTATTTATTTATTCATGAGTCTAACAGCCTCAGGGTAGAAGCTGTTCCTCAGTCTAGTGGTTCTACATTTGATGCTCCTCAACCTCCGTCCTGAGGGGAGTGGGGCAAAGAGTGAGTGTGCTGGGTGAGTGAGGTCTTTCATGATGCAGGTGGCTCTTTTTCTGCATCTGGAGGTGTAAATGTCTGTGATGGTGGGGAGACTGACTCCAACAGACTTCTGTGCAGCCTTCACCACTCTCTGTAGAGCTTTCCTCTCTGCAACTGTGCAGCCTCCATGCCACACATTGATGCTGGAGCACAGGATGCTCTCCACTGCACACCTGTAGAAGGAGGTGAGGACTGGGCTGCTCAGACCAGCTCGTCTCAGCCGTCTGAGGAAGTAGAGTCTCTGATGAACGTTCTCTATAGGTGAAAGATCTGGACTGCAGGCTGGACATTTCAGTACCGGATCCTTCTCCTACGTAGCCATGATGTTGTGATTGCTGCAGAATGTGGTCTGGCATTATCTTGTTGAAAAATGCAGGGTCTTCCCTGAAAGAGATGACGTCTAGATGGAGCATATGTTGTTCTAGAACCTGAACATAGTTCTCTGCATTAATGGTGCCTTTCCAGACATGCAAGCTGCCCATGCCACAAGCGCTCATGCAACCCCATACCATCAGTGATGCAGGCTTCTGAACAGAGCGTTAATAATAGGGATGCACTAATACCAGATTTTTGAAAACCGAGTACTGTACAAGTACAAGTACTTACATTAAAGTACTTGCCGATACCAAGTACCGATACAAGTATTAATTAATATTTTTTTAAATCATTCCAATTAACTTAAACTGTTTATTTTCATTAGACACTTCAAACATAAATAAACAAAGTACATTACTATTGGTAATCTGTAAAGTATGTCCAAACTTGTACAAAAAAATAAAATGTTTTACATTTGAACTCTTACATAGTCAATGAAATGAAATGAAACTGGTATCGGGTCCTGTAGTATCGGAGCCCTTTTATGAGTACAAGTACGAGTAAACGCACATGGTATCGGTATCGGGTATCGGTATCGGTGAATCCCTAGTTGATAACAACTTGGGCTATCCTTGTCCTCTCTGGTCCGGATGACATGGCGTCCCAGTGTTCCATAAATAACTTCAAATCGTGACTCATCTGACACAGAACAGTCTTCCATTTTGCCACACTCCATTTTAAATGACCCCTGGCCCAGTGCAAACGTCTGAGCTTGTGGAGCTTGCTTAGAAATGGCTTCCTCTTTGCACTGTAGAGTTTCAGCTGGCAACGGTGGATTGTGTTCACTGACAATGCTTTCTGGAAGTATTCCTGAGCCCATTCTGTTATTTCCTTGACAGTGGCATTCCTGTTTGAGGTGCAGTGACGTTTAAGGGCCCGGAGATCACGAGCATCCAGTAGAGTTTTACGGCCTTGACCCTTACGCACAGCGATTGTTCCAGATTCTCTGAATCTTTTGATGATGTTATGCACGGTTGATGATGATAACTTAAAAGTCTTTGCTATTTTACGCTGGGTAACACCATTCTGGTATTGCTGCACTATCTTTCTGTGCAACAATGGTGGAATTGGTGATCCTCTTACCATCTTGGCTTCTGAGAGACACTGACACTCTGAGAAGCTCTTTTTATACCCAATCATGTTGTCAATTGACCTAATTAGTGTTAATTGGTCTTCCAGCTGTTCGTTATATGCTCAATTTCCTTTTTCCAGCCACTTATTGCTACTTGTCCCAACTTTTTTGGGATTTGTTGACACTGTGAAATTTTGAATCAACATATTTTTCCTTTAAAATGTTACATTTACTCAGATTAAACTTTTGATCTGTCATCTATGTTCTATTACGAATAAAATATTGACATTTGCCATCTCCACATCATTGCATTCAGTTTTTATTCACAATTTGTTTAGTGTCCCAACTTTTTTGGAATCCGGTTTGTAATGTATACATTATGATTTCTATCTTTTTATATTGTTTATTCGTTTTTTTTTTTTTTTTTTTTGGGAACTTCTTGTGTCTGGTGATGATGATAATGAATGTAGTAAAATAGAAAATAATGTCATGTACAATCTCGTGCAGTATGCGACTTCACACTCCGAGCATGTGCAGCTACTTCCTCGTCAGCATGTGGGTCAGTTTCTGTAAAAGTGACTGAGTTAAAGCCGTTTTTGTGTTTGATAAGGCCGATTAGCTGCAGCGGCCATCTTCAATTGCATTCATTCCATAATGTACTTCAATGTAAATTTACATCCAGTGATTTGATTCTGAAAGTTTCATAAAAGTCTGCCTGGTAGTTCACGAAATATTTTGCTAACAGACAAATTTGACTCAACGTTTAACATGAGTTTAAGCATCTTGTGCAATGAGTCGCACTTCAGTTATTGACTCAACAACAAACACTAAATGTTAGCGCAGCATTAGTGAAAGTAACCAAATTACAGCCATTTCTGTGTTTTTCAAAGCGACTTGTCTGTGGCGACCATCTTGAATCAGGCTGTTCTGACCTCTGCTGTGACGTCCATCTGTTCAGGTGCCGATAGGAACGGTGGTGAAGGAGCAGGGGAACCCCGTAGCGGACCTTTCTGATCACGGTCAGGAGTATGTGGCAGTAGTTGGGGGGTCCGGGGGAAAGGGGAATCGATTCTTTCTGTCAAATGAGAGCCGTGCCCCAACGACAGCGACCCCCGGTACAGAAGGCCAGGAGCGGGTCCTTCATTTAGAACTACGCACTATGGCTCATGCTGGACTGGTAGGAGGAAGTCTCTGTTCTGAACACACATTTGGAAACAGTACTGCTTGAGCCTGGTGTGTGTTTGTACACCTTCAGGTTGGTTTTCCCAACGCGGGGAAGTCGTCCCTGTTGAGAGCCATCTCTAACGCCAGGCCTGCTGTAGCTGCTTATCCTTTCACGACACTCAATCCACATGTTGGGATTGTTCAGTACAGGGACTACGAGCAGGTTGCAGGTAGTTGTCTTTAAGCAGATCACAAGTCCATTTTAAGGCTTACGTTATTTTATACGCAATTTATGTTTGTACATTTGCTTTGCACAGTTGCTGATATCCCAGGCATCATCCGAGGAGCCCATTTAAACCGAGGCTTGGGTATTTCCTTCCTGCGCCACATAGAGCGCTGTGGTTTCCTCCTGTTCGTTCTGGACCTGTCGGAGCCAGAGCCCTGGACTCAGCTGCAACATTTGAGCTATGAACTGGACCAGTATGAGCCTGGTCTGTCCCAGCGACCGCAGGTCGTCGTAGCCAACAAAATGGACCTGCCTGAGGCCCGGGAGAAGCTGGAGACTCTGAAGAGCCACGTCACCCAGAGGGTCATTGCTGTGTCTGCTCTCACAGGACAGAACACGGAGGAGCTCATCCTCCATCTGAGAGAGTTGTACGACGGCTACCTCCAGAGTAGTTCAGAAGAAAAACCTGTTAGGTGGTAGGGACCGTTTATTTATAGAATTAGCATCAGATCAATATGAATGTATTGAAAATAAACAACCAACCAAAACAAACATTTATGTGTTGTTACAAATGTGCTTTATATTCGTCTATAGTTTTACTTCATCTGTTAATGTTATTGTTTATAACAGCGTAAAAATGAGAGGTTGAAAAACATACAGTATTCTAATTACTGTACCGGTATATGCTTTTGAATGTATATGCAAATTAACCATAAAAAATCAGTACTGGTATATAAAATATTGGGCTGATTTAAAAAAATCAGGGCTGATTTTCTTAAAATACCTTCTGTAGTAATTTGATTAAATTCAGTTTAATTAAAAAGTGCCAAGTCACACAGAAGTTGTCTCAGGTCACTGTACAGATCATTCACATACATTTTAAAAGCCTGTTAGTAATAATTGTCTAAACAAGGACACCAGCAGATTATGATACACTCATCAATGATACAAATATTACATTTTATGATGGGGTCAGCCAGGTCATTGTATTTTTAGGTACACGAATATTAAAGCTTCTGGATGTTTACATGTCCTGTGCTGCTAATGTTTTTGTCTTTTTTTTTATACTACAGTAAAACAAATTCCTCAAAAATTTATAATTGGGACTAATATTCACGTATTCAGTGTTTAAATATTCACTAGATCTTGAAGTCACTTGTGACTTTTAATCTCACTGACTCAAGTGTGAACCTTTTTACACCCAAGTATCTAGAGCTCTCTTAGATCTGCTTCTTTTCCTGTGATGGCCTTAAACCTGAAAAAGATCCCATTCAACAAACAGAACTTTCCATAGTAGAAAAATAATCAAATTAATCAAAATTAATTTGAATTTAACCTATATACCCTCAACCGAAAAATGGTCAGGGATTTTCTACTCATTAAATATTTTTACATTAAATATTTACTATCCATAAAACGTAATATTTGCGAATAAAAATTATTATTATTATTATTATTATTGTATAAATAAAGGTTAAATAGGCTTTCTCGTCGAGTAGTATTCATGTTTTACCGCTAGAGGGCAGACAAACACTGAAAGAGTGAGATGAACGGCTCTGAATTTTAGCTGCGCACCATTTGATGTCTTGTAGACAAAGTGGTTCTCAGGCGGGCTGAGTTCTCAGTTCATTTCAAAAAGTGTACCAGCTGGATACAGCTCAGATCCAGAGGCTGTATGCCCACTTCAACCACGTGACTGTTATAAACAAACAAACAAACAAAAAAGATTTAACGGTACATCTTTTCCCAGACAGGTACTTTATTGTCTGAGAAAGCTCCTCCTCATTTCTACCCGAAGCATCACTTGGCTGAAAAGGGAACGCACCTCCGCTTCAACAATGTCCTGTTGCTGCTGGGACCAAGTTCATTGAAAAAAAAGGCCGAAATATGTCAAATTTTAAGAGATACAATTATAAGCATGTAAAAATGATAAATTACTTCGTGAGATGAACCGACGTCTCACTACAGGTAGGATCCTTTTACTTCTGGGAACAAAAGACCACAGTAAACCTCATGCTATCACTGCTAACTTAGGTTAAAGTTGTCATTCCGGTTTTGTTAGTCCTGGTTAAACATTGACGTGGTTTTACAACATGCAGTTAGTAAAATAGTAACCAAAGACATTTATGATTTATAGAGTTTTGGCCTTAATTAGGGGAAAAGCTAATTTAATCCACGTGTTAGCAAAATTAGCATTAGCCACCATTTTAGTAGCCGCAAACATTAGCTTCTTAGTTTTGCTGACTGTAAGTATCCTTACGTGAAATAAATATTTAGTATTTTTTTTAATTGTTTTTTATGTATGCAGACAACACATTAAGGTAATTAATTAAAATTATTTTAATTTTGGCACGTGTCCCACAGAGCTTTACTTCTCAATGAAAGGTCTTGACCCAGGTCCATTAGGGCCTTCTGTCATACATGTTCAGTTTCCTGCTTTGATACAGCTGATTTTAATGAACGGGTTATTAATCGACTTCTGCACGACTATATGACACTAAAACATCATCAGATCATTTGAATCAGCTTTGTGCATCTAAAACATGCAGGACCGAGGGCAGGGCTGGCCTAAGCTTCCATGGGGCCCTAAGAGAAATTTGGTTTGGGGCCCCCTATTTCTGCTAATAATGTGGATTACTGCAATCAGCAGTCACATGATCAGATCATTCACCCACCTAACATAAACTCATTGCAACTCTGACAGCCCTGGCACCTGTTTACATTATCCTATATGTATACATGTATATCTAGTGGTAATAAAAGTAACAAAAGTATTTTATGCATTTTACAGCAAACGTGTCATCTGGTTTATTATCTTTGGTTTCAAAGAACTTCAACTGTAATGCTCAAAATAATTTGTACTGCAAGATCAACAACAAACAGATAAAATAACTTGGATGCATAAAAATAACTTTAATTGTGCAAAAACAGACAAAATAAACTAAAAAATAAAATATCAAGGAAATACTTAAAGAATGTAATGAACAATTACTTGAAGCCACGTAAAATGGTTTAAAAAATAAATTTAAAGTTGAATAATTATTCTTAAAACTATAATGTACCGGTATTCAACTATTTGCAAAATCTGAACTTAAAATATTAAACTATCTTTATCCAAACATTTGACCTGTTTATGTTACTTCTTCCTCAATACATAGTTCCCATGTGTCGTAACATCTGTGGCATTTCCGGAGTTTGGTAGTCCTTCATGCGTGGAGGCGGAACTAAGCTACGAGAGCAGCAGTTACAGCGCAGTCTACTGGCTGTGTATTTTTCACGTTGTTTTTTTTTTTTTCTAATTACCGGTAATTGCAATGGTTACTTCGTGTTGGGTCAGTGGGTGTTACAACCGGGTAGACGTTTGGGCAAAGCGCAGTTTTCACTTAATCCCAAAAATAAGTAAACTGAAGGATTTATCTCCCTCGGAGTAGCTGACAGCAGCTCCTCCTCTCTCTGAGTCTGGCTCGGATCTGCTCTCGAAGACGTCGTGCTTTTGTCCGGTAAACAAAATATTCTACATAAATCATTTTGTGAAACAATGTCAGAACAATGTTAGAGTATACTGTCTGTGTTGGAGCTGTTTTTTTTTTTTTTTCATGATTTAGCACCGTCTACTGCTGTGGTTAGCTTAGCATGTCGCTAATGCTACATGCTAACTTCCACACGGTAACACTCCACAAAGTGCTGGTCCTTGTTGAGCCTGGACTTTTTTTGGCTGTGTGTTATTTTAGTTAAACCCAGTGGTGTAGTCTACGTGATACGCTGGTATACGCCGTATACCCACTAGTAAAGCTTGGGGATTTCCGTATAACCACTTAAATGTGCCCAATGATACGTAACAAACACGCGTTGCATAAAGATAGATTATGTTCGCTCATAAGCGACTCTCGCGGCTGCCATAGTTTCGTGTTCCTCGTATTGTACGTGAGGCTCACAGCCATTGGCTGAGCTGAGCTCACTACCATAGTTCTCTGCTCTGTGATTGGTTTCTTAAGAAGCTCCTTTATGATTGGCTGCTCGGGATGCAGGCGGGCACAAGTTCAATAAAACGGGACAGACGGTGTAGGTAGAGCATTTTCGCTAACGACGACAGACTCAAAATCAGAGTCAGAGTCAGAGTCAGAGAGTCTTTATTGTCATTTGCACCGCATGTGGTACATGAGATGAAAACGAGATTATGTACACGAGGTCCCAGTTACATCCAACAACAAATGAAAGAGAAAAACAGTAATAACATCTAGAACTAACTAAGAAACGCATCAACTAGTAATACACTAAGCTTAATATAGTGGGAATAAACAGCAGCACGAACATGAGTCTGCATGAGCAGATGGTCACAGATGAACACAGATGAATACAGCAACAAGAAAACAGATCAGCATCAGTATGATGTGATATTTTGCAGTGTTTATTTTTTTATTTTATTTTTTTTTTATTTATTCATGAGTCTAACAGCCTCAGGGTAGAAGCTGTTCCTCAGTCTAGTGGTTCTACACTTGATGCTCCTCAACCTCCGTCCTGAGGGGAGTGGGGCAAAGAGTGAGTGTGCTGGATGAGTGAGGTCTTTCATGATGCAGGTGGCTCTTTTCCTGCATCTGGAGGTGTAAATGTCTGTGATGGTGGGGAGACTGACTCCAACAGACTTCTGTGCAGCCTTCACCACTCTCTGCAGAGCTTTCCTCTCTTCAACTGTGCAGCCTCCATGCCACACGTTGATGCTGGAGCACAGGACGCTTTCCACTGCACACCTGTAGAAGGAGGTGAGGAATGAAAATGAAAAGGAAACAAGCTACACTTTTTGAATGTTTTTATAAACCAGCTGAATCCGAAGCTAAAGAGACAACAATAGAAGAACCTACCAGTTCGACGGCCGAAACCAGCCATAATGAGGTTGATATCTGCATTTCCCCAGGTAAGTGTTGGCTAGTACAAGTTAGCTGAAGCTAGCTCAAGCAGCAAGTAACTGCATGTTTTTATCGACCTTTTCTGATGCCAAACTCCAAAATGCGCATCAAGAAACCTTGATGGAAACACGGTTACTGTCCAGAATTTTACAGTAACATTTCATATAAATAAATATGTGAATATAAAAATGATTTGTTTGTGACAAAGTCTGTCACTCCAATAATCAACAAAATGCTATGCTTTTTACTCTGTTTTAAAACTCCTTGTTTCATTTTTAGATCCAAATTGGCCAGCCTTGTGGAGTGAAAGTCAGGCTCGGGAATTTAAAAACAGACATCCCTGGTTGGAATGGAGGAACAAAAAATTAGGTAAATATAAAAAAATATGGGAACCAATTTGTATATAATGTTTAATTGATATATTTCCAACATTAATAGGTAATAATGAATGTAATTGTTGACACATGCTTACAGTCTAGTGAATCAGTAGATTCTAGTTTTATTACTGGTATCAGGAAATATTAAAAAATATACAATTATGACAATTTTTATTTACTTCCTGCAGGATGTGCTGTTTGCAGTACCTTAACGTCAACTGGTGTCCTGACTGAAAAGAGGGTCTCCATATCGGAGGAAATGTAAGCATCACAGACATTTTGCAATGTTAAATATGCTTAAAATTCAAAATAAATTGTCAATTACATTGCACTACATTGCATTTTGTCTCTAAATGTCCTGATTCATCTCAGTAATCTAGGTAGAAAAGGAAAGGAAAAATTAAGTAGGTCCTCCGGACAGGTTTTTGTCTCTAAGCCCAGTATACCCACTACAAAAATGTAGACTACACCACTGGTTTAAACCTTTATTTAGCTGGTTAGATATGATTGAGACAGTTTACACATCTTTTTTCCAAGATAGACCAGTCAACAACAGCAGCTCTGAAAACATGACCCGTCATTAAACCATAGTTATTAAAGCACACTTAAAATATTTATGTGAATAAAAGAAGAAAAAAATGCACATGAAGTTAAAATTGTACTGAAATGTGAGTAAATATCTGTTAAAGTATTTACTAAACAAATCTGTCAATAAATAATATAAATACATGTGTGTGTAATACATTTACAGTACATACATACACTGTGTGTATGTGTATACTGTATACACACTGTATACATACATACTGTACATACTGTTGTAGCAATACAGCACTCTCATGTCCATATGGGATTTAAACCTCTTCACATCTCTCTGAAACTCTGAGTGTTACACTTTCTTGAAGCTCTCAAGGAGACAAGTGGACACTATTTTGTTACAATTATTTTGAATTAATGGACACCAATCAATCAGAAATAAATTTCTCTTTAATTTGTGTTAATTCAGAATTGATCAACAGTATACTTTTGTCATTTAATGATGATCTGTTACTTGCATGAGTTTGACCCTTCTGCTGGTTTATTTCTGCAGAACAAGCAGGCTTTGAATCTAAGGCACAAGTTCAGGGTAAACTTTTAACTTGCAGCTTCTTTTGTGTTGTCTGTGAAGTTAGCCATAATATTCTCTGTGCTCACAAGCGGCCATCTGGCCGATTCTATAAACAAGTTTTCCTACTGTCCTTCAGAGACCTTCTGCCTATGGGGATGAAAAATCCATCCGTTATTTTGTTAAACCAGCCAGTAGCCATTCAGGAGGTGGGCAGACTCCGCCTTCCATATAAAGTCTTACTTCCGTTTGGACTTTAGTGCGTTGGAGAGAACTAACTAAACAACTTGGTTTTCTCTGGAAGCTGGTGAATGTCCTGGTCAAATGTCAATTAGACCTACGTTCTCAGTCGGAGTTACAGTAAAGTCTTAAGACCCCAATATACCTGTTTCTTTTGCCTCACGCCGCTGGACTGGCGTGTGCAGCGCGCAGGCAGTTCATATATAGTTCTGTGCAAGCGCAGCTCTCTGAGTGCAGGCTCCACCAGCTGCAGCCAGGCGGAGCAGGACAAATTGAGGTCGCTGATTGGTCATTTGCTGACACGCGAGGCAGGTTATCAACGCGCGCGCGTAGGTGTAGTAAAATTTGACCTTGGCGCGTTCACGCCCGTGATCAAAGGCTTTTGCCGCGGCGCTCCCGCGGCGCTCCCACGGCACCGAGCGGCGTGAGGCAAAAGAAACAGGTATATTGGGGCCTTTACTGTGCCTCATTCACTCATTTCTGAAAGAATTCATTTTCTGGGAGTTTTATTTTGAAAGCTCAGTCAGGAGTTCACCTTGTTTCCTGCCGAGAGAGGCGAGTTTCCTCGTATCGTGGAATCAGCATCACACACGCTGAAGTTTCAACTGGACGGCTGTTGGACAAAACAATCCATTGAGTGTCCAGATACTTCTCAACTCGTATCTACAGAGACGAAGCGTCAACAGGTAACGAGTCGTGGATGTGGGTAGGGCTGCAACAACGAATCGATAAAATCGATAAAAATCGATTTTTAAAAGTGTTGGCAACGAATTTCATCATCGATTCGTTGTGTCGCGCGATTATGCATCTTTCACGGCGCCGCGGAGCTGTTTTGTTCACCGGTAAAGCTTTTGTCAAAGCTGGCTGAGCCTGGCTGAATAAAGTTTGAAAAAAAAAAAAAAACTGCAGCGTCAGCGTGCTGCGCCTGCGCGTGTGTGGCTTCTGAACTGAGCGAGGAGGGAGGAGGAAAGTCAGGAAACAAGAGCAGAGACTGTTTTCAAAGTCTACTTTACAAATGACTGACGCGACGCAGAGAAAACTGTAACGTGTGGGAGTTCGTGTGGGACTACAACGTGTGGGAGTTCGACGCTTCATAAAGATGAAAAAGCTTTGAAAAGTGACGACGCGACACGAGATAACCACGCAGATGAAATGTAAACATGACGGGCTTCACCACGGTGTGAATGAAGGAAGAGCAGCCGGTAAGTCTTACCTAAAACATATTTGTTCTGTTTCAAAGAGAGAAAACGTGATGCCAGTGTCTCTGGCAGCTGAAGCTGCTTGTTTCTTAGCTGTGACAGAGAATGTGTGTGTTTTTATTTTTAATGTAACGATACAAGCAGTGTTTAAATGTGTTTTATAAATAAATCTAACACAAAGATGGTGATAATTTAATGATTTAGCTTCAACTTTTAATTTGCTGGCAAAGTCTGAAGTCACTGCATTGTATGGAAGGATGAATTGCATTTAAACAGGAATTACAGTAATTTATTCATCTACTCAAGTGTGTGTAATTAGTATTTTATATTTGTGTGTGTGTGTGTGTGTGTGTGTGTGTGTGCTTGTGCGTTTAACCAAGTGAAACAAGGCATTTCTTGAGTTACTGTAAATTATGATATAATACATATAAACTCTCTCTCATTCCAGAAAACAACAATGACAGCCTTCATGATGGACAGACATCATGCACACCACAGCAAGCAGCAGAGACTGAAAGATCCTTACATGAACGTCACTGACATGAGGCCTCTGTCGATGGTTGAAGACGAAGACTTCACTGCCATGATGCCCACTTTTAACCCAGGTTACAATGATCCACACTTGTAATGGTAAATGGACTGTACTGTACTTATATAGCACCTTTCTATCTAATTGATACTCAAAGTGCTTTACATTGTTTATAGTAGTGTAAAGCACTACATGTCTTCATTTACCCATTCATACAGCACTCTACTAGATTACAAAGAACAAATCATTCTAAAGAGACAAATCCGAGCTTTAGCTCACATTCATACACCAATGGGGCACAAACATGGGGTTCAGTGTCTTGCCCATGGACACTTAGGCATGTGACTGCTGGTGGATTCCAAGCCCCAACTCTTGCATTGGAGGACGACTGCTCTAACAACTCAGCCACAGCTGCCCCATCCAGGTTAAAACAATCCACACCTTTAATCCAGGTTACACTTGTCCCTCAAAAACACATTTTACAAAGTAGCTACATTTTGTGCAGGTATAAATCATACATTTGTATATATGTTTGTGTACATTTATTTTTTATTGAAGCTGACTAACTTTATTTTTTAATTATTCAATATTTTACTAACAGAATAGTCAAGTAGCAACCTGTTTTTTGTGCGATTTGATATGTCAGTCAAATTTTGGAATAAAGAGGTGATAATTAAAACTTGTTTCCTTTTTTTTTTTTTTTTGCCGATTCATCGATGAATCGAAAAAATAATCGGCCGATTAATCGATTATTGAAATAATCGTTAGTTGCAGCCCTAGTTGGTATAGAAGAACATAAACTTGCGCTATATGCGGACGATTTATTGGTATTTATAACTCAGCCTTCTATATCCTTTCCATCTTTACTGGCATGCCTTGGGTCATACAGCAGAGTTTCAGGCTACAAAATTAATTATTCCAAGAGTGAAGCGTTTCCACTCAATATGACAGAACAGGAGACACAATTACTACCTGGTTCATTTAAATGGTGCACGGACAGTTTTACATACCTTGGTATTAATATTAGTTCCTCGTATGATCAAATTTACCAAAAGAATTACACATCATTAATTAATAAAACTAAAGCAGAGTTGGAACGATGGATGGATCTCCCACTATCTTTAATTGGCAGAGTTAATTCAATCAAAATGTCTATACTACCTAAATTTATTTACTTATTTCAATGTATCCCCTTAAAAGTTCCAATGACATTTTTTAAGAAATTAGATAAAGCACTATCTCTATTTTTATGGCAAAAAAAGGTCCCAAGAGTTAAGCTTCTTACGTTACAGGCTCCTTATGCTAAAGGCGGATTGAATCTTCCAAATTTTAGAATATATTATTTAACCACCCAGCTCCGTATTCTATGGATGTGGACTTATTCGAATGGCAACGATATGAGGTGGCTCTCTATAGAACAACAAGAATTAAAATCTGTATCATTGGCAATTATTCCATTCTTGGGTTCAAAAAAGCAGCTGACTAAAATTACATCAAATCCTTTAATTTTAGCTACCTACGATGCATGGCTTCAGTTACATACTCTATTAAAACTAAACACACGATTTTTGGTTAACATGCCACTTAAAGGTAACCCTAATATTCCTAAACCTATAGCAGATGGTATACTACAAACTTGGAATAGAAAAGGCATTAGAGCAGTCAGCAACCTCTATATTAATAATGTCTTTGCCAGTTTCAGTCAATTGTCTGATTGCTACGACATACATAGGCACAATCACTTCAAATATTTTCAGATTAGACATTGGATTAAGAGCCTAACATTAGAGATATTTCCGAATAAACCAGATGAAACTCCGCTGGAAACATGCTTATTAGACCCCAAACGTACCAATACAAAAGGACTTGTTTCTTGTGTTTATAAAACTGTTATTGACCATTTACCAGCTTATGAGAAGTACTCAAATAAATCAAAATGGGAATCGGATTTAAATTGTAAATATGATGACAAAAACTGGAATACATTACTAAATTCATCCCAAACAATATTACGATCAACAAAACACAGGCAAACTCAATTTAATATTTTTCACCGCATATATTATACCCCATATAAATTGAATAAAATGAATGCCAATATCACTGACAAATGCCAGAGATGTGGTACAACTGTAGGTGACCTTCTTCATATGCTTTGGAATTGTGTACATTTGCAAAACTACTGGAATAATGTAATTCTGACAACTTCAACAGTTTGTGGACTTTCTTTAGATGTTGACCCCAGGATTTGGATACTTGGCGATGTTATGTCCTTGAATATATATCCCTGCAAGAAATACTTTGTTTTGTTAGCATCATCTGCTGCAAAAAAGTGTATTCTTAAGAATTGGAAATCTGTAGAACCACCAAACCAAAAACATTGGATCAACGAACTGTTATCATTGTTACGGCTGGCTCAGGCCGAACACATTAAATGGACAAAGGACACAAGAAGGCAGAATGTAAAAATAAAAAGCTTTATTGAAAACTGCCCGACTCCTCCCTCCAGGTGCGGAGTGCACCGTCTTCTGGCACAGGGCAACAAAAAGGGAGCAAAAATAGACAGACAAAAGTACAAATAATTGGTGGACAAGAGTGAGTCAGCCAAAAAGAATATAACGTCCCCAGCGTCGGCCCAACCCATAAAAACAGGGCCGTCGCAGCCTGTCTGGAGACGGACTACCTGACCAAAAGGGGACCCTAGGGGTAAAAGAAAAACGATATAACTGGACTACCGATCTCACTCTGTCATTAGGCAAACAAACAGCTCCAAGCTCCAAACAGCTCCAAACTCCAAACAGCTCAAAAAGCTCCAAACAGCTCCAAGCTCAATAATGTTCCTGGTTAAACCAGCTTAAACTAACCACACAGGTCAGCATCCCTGATATCAATTATCATTAGCAGGATCCTAATGTCATCAATGCAGCCTTCAGCTACCCAGTGCACTAAGCACAACAAAAGTCAAATGATGAGCAAACATTCCTAAGTGCAGCAAGCACAGTCAAACTCCACAAGCAAATGAGCTGACACAAATGCAACTAGCAGTCAAGACCAAACATGAGCTAGTAGCCACTCTTTAAGTGCATCTAGCAGTCAAGACCAAACATGAGCTAGTAGTTACTCACCAAGAACCTTCTAAACAGAAGATCAGACTTCAAGACAGGGGTGGGCGGAGAACACCCCCACACAGTACCATACAGTACTCAAACAGCTCAGCAAAAGCAACCTCCTCTGAGCTCACAACACTCCGCATTCAAGCACAGTCAACTTGAAGTATATATAGGCGTGGCTCTCAGGTGTTCCTGGCTGAACACACACAAGCCTGATCACAATCAGACTAATTAACCACACAAAAGCATGACTGCAGTCAACATACATAAGAACTAAAAGGTGTCAGCATTGGCAGCTTCCTCAGGATATGTAACACCTCCACCACCAGTGTTTTGTATGGGGGAAAAATGTAGTCTTGTGATGACACCGGCTACATAACACCATACAAAAAAGGCAAGTTGGGGCAGGGTACTCAAAAGGTTCTAAAACCAAAACGACGTCTTGGGTCTAGTTGTATCCTAAAAAGCTTTTGCTTATCAACCCGCCAAACACCAACACCATGTTTGATGAGGTTAATCAGAAAACAAGAGCGTTGTCTCTCATTTGTAGACAGAGGGCAGCTGTTCTCCTCCACTTCAGTACTGGTCAGTACTGGACAGCTCTCTCTGGTCGGCTGTAACAACACCTTTTTGTCAGTTTTAGCAGCTTTGATTTCAGCTACTCTGTAAATACAGAAAAGTGTGTTAGATGCAGAATCATGCACAATACAAGGCTCTAGCTTGTCATCTCTCACAAGCAAAAATAAAGCATGTTCTGCTGCAGTTCTAATCAATGGTCTCACATAGTCCATCAATACTCTCTCATTCTTCACGGTGGCTGGAACGGGAAAAGAAAGAGCAGGAGGTTTTGTTGCGTGTGACTTCACCTCCTCTGAGATCTTCAGGTCCTCACTTGACTGAACTGGGAGTAGTTCAGTGTCAAACAACTGTAAAAAACAGTCACTGAGATCGACGTCATCTTCTTCCTGAAGATGAAGCAAGAGTTTCACTTCCTCCACTGGAATCTGTTTTTCTTCACAGTCCATCAGGAAGCTATTACTCAAAACAAACTCATCCTCTTCTTCCTCCGGTTGATGTTCTAGAGGCGCCCCCTTCTGTTGAGGTGTGAGAGGCACCCGCATAGACACAGATGATGCATCAAAGTTAGGACATGCGTGTGGTAGCTCACCTGCTTGAGTGCAAAGCACTGGTGCAGTAACCACAGGATGACAGGCATGTTGAATTGTCAGCCTTCTCAGCCGTTCCAAATCCTCTTGTTCCTGAAGACGCTTAATTTCATCCAGAGCAGCTTGAAGTCTCTGTTGCTCAAGCTCTTGTTCTTTCAAGAGAGCTTGGTGTTTAATCATTAAGTTTCTTTTTTTAATTTCGAACTGCTCTAAAATAAGCTCTTTTTCTTTCCTTATTTGTTCATCATGTTTTCTTTTTAAAGCAGCTTCATTTTCCTTTTCCTTTAGACGCTCTGTATCATTTACCTCAGGAAAAATGTCAAGCATAAATAATTTAGTCAACAGTTCACCTTTAAAATGTTTTTCATGAATGCGGCGTCTTATATCAATGTTGAAGTGTTCTGCCACACTCAACATTTGTTCTATAGTGCAGTCAGCAAAGACCTGCACTGTGGGCTGTTCAAGAAACCTCTTCAAATTGAATGCCATGATGTGAACACAACAGCTTTTAAGCTGTACCCCTCTTCAAAAGACTTTCACTGTAAACAACAGAAAAATCACAGCTGCATTTGAAAGCAGCACAATCCAAAAACACACACACACACAGCTGCGTGTTTCAGCTCAATCAGCAACCAGGAGCTGGTCCTGTCAGCTCCAGAGAGTGCAAACTACAGCACACAGCTGTCAACACACACCAAATGTAAAAAAGGAGCAATTATATTAACTGCGGTCCAAAAACACTTGGCTTCAAAAGACTTCACAACACTCTCAATATTTTAAGCACAAAAAACTCAATGTCTGCTCAAAACCAGAACAAACAACTCAATGTCTCAAAAATCCAGACAAGGACTCAAAAGGGATTCAAAAATCCAGACAAGGGCAAAAAAAGGATCCAAGATCCAGACAAGGAGGCAAAAAGGATCCAAGATCCAGACAAGGAGTAAAAAAGGATTCAAGATCCAGACAAGGAGTCAAAAAGGATTCAAGATCCCGGACGAGCCCCCAAAATATGTTACGGCTGGCTCAGGCCGAACACATTAAATGGACAAAGGACACAAGAAGGCAGAATGTAAAAATAAAAAGCTTTATTGAAAACTGCCCGACTCCTCCCTCCAGGTGCGGAGTGCACCGTCTTCTGGCACAGGGCAACAAAAAGGGAGCAAAAATAGACAGACAAAAGTACAAATAATTGGTGGACAAGAGTGAGTCAGCCAAAAAGAATATAACGTCCCCAGCGTCGGCCCAACCCATAAAAACAGGGCCGTCGCAGCCTATCTGGAGACGGACTACCTGACCAAAAGGGGACCCTAGGGGTAAAAGAAAAACGATATAACTGGACTACCGATCTCACTCTGTCATTAGGCAAACCAACAAAAGCTCCAAACAGCTCCAAGCTCAATAATGTTCCTGGTTAAACCAGCTTAAACTAACCACACAGGTCAGCATCCCTGATATCAATTATCATTAGCAGGATCCTAATGTCATCAATGCAGCCTTCAGCTACCCAGTGCACTAAGCACAACAAAAGTCAAATGATGAGCAAACATTCCTAAGTGCATCAAGCACAGTCAAACTCCACAAACAAATGAGCTGACACAAATGCAACTAGCAGTCAAGACCAAACATGAGCTAGTAGCCACTCTTTAAGTGCATCTAGCAGTCAAGACCAAACATGAGCTAGTAGTTACTCACCAAGAACCTTCTAAACAGAAGATCAGACTTCAAGACAGGCAGGGGCGGGCGGAGAACACCCCACAGTACCCAAACAGTACTCAAACAGTACCCAAACAGTACTCAAACAGCTCAGCAATAAAGCAACCAAACTCTGAGCTCACAACACTCCGCATTCAAGCACTCTCACTCTGAAGTATATATAGGCGTGGCTCTCAGGTGTTCCTGGCTGAACACACACAAGCCTGATCACAATCAGACTAATTAACCACACAAAAGCATGACTGCAGTCAACATACATAAAAACTATAAGGTGTCAGCA